>JACEFZ010002327.1:0-42298 GCA_014155875.1 Cepaea nemoralis
ACACATTTCCCCACCCACACACACATCCTCACACACCAAAAAGAAGAAGAAGAAGAAGAAGAAGAAGAAGAAGAAGAAGAAGAAGAAGAAGAAGAAGAAGAAGAAGAAGAAGAAGAAGAAGAGAAGAAGAAGAAGAAGAAGAAGAAGAAGAAGAAGAAGAAGAAGAAGAAGAAGAACCACACACACATACCCCCGCCAACGCACACATCCCGCACCTATCCACACACATATCCCGCACTCTCACAATTTTCCCCATCCACCCACACACACATCAGCCAACCTACACCTACTCACCCACCCAATATTCGCCACCTCTCAACTACACATCCCCACCTATACACACATCCCCACCCATAAACACATCTCCCCTCCTGCCCACACATATCCCCCACCCATAAACCCCAAAAACACACACCTCCCACCCACACACAACCCGCCACCCATATATACCCCACCCACACAACATCCGCCGCTCACACACCTCTTCTCACAACTGCACACCTCCCCCACCTTTAAACTCATCTCTCACACACATCCACCCACTCAAGTGCTCATCCATCAACCACTCCACCCCCCACATCACCCACGCGCCCATCAACACATGCATCCTCTCTACCCTCCCACCCCACACACACCCCAACCACCCAGCCAAAAACACATCCCCCTCCTCGCATACATCCTTCGATTACCTGCACATCCCACACCTCCCCCACCCTCACACATCTCCCCTCCAACACAAATCTCAATCCATAAACCATTCCCCCCCCCCCACACACACACATCTCCACATACATTCCCCAAAAACCCCCGCCCACACATCTCCCCACCCACACATACATCCTCCCCCCACTCACATTACCCCTCCACACCACACACACACACACACCCCCACACACACAGACATATCCCATTCACAGATCCCCCCATACTCAACCCCACACCCTTAACACCCATCCCCCAAACCCCCACAATCCATACACACTCATTCACCCACCCAAACACACATTCCCCACCCACACCCCCTCCAACCCACCAACACCCCCCATCTTCCAACTATCCCTCAAAAGCCCCCCCCCCCCCCACCCCAAAACATATCCATCACACACACATACATCACCAACGACTACACATCCCTTCACACATCCACACATCACCCATTAACCCCTACACATCACCCCACACACACATATCCCTCACATACACACCCATACACCATCCTCACATCTAGACACATACATGATGCCTCACATGATCACTGAAACTAAAAAGAACAAACTCCCACACTTTAAACCCCACTGAGCACTGACGATTGTCGTGAGAATTCTCGAAATTGTAAGAAGTGGAGAAAAACTTGTACATATACATTATGTAGCGTAAACTTAGTGATGCAATTCAATCTCTTTTTTTCTCTTTCCCTCTCTCTCTTGCTCTCTCTCTCTTTTAACTCTCTCTCTTGCTCTCCCCTCGCACTTTTCCCCATCTCTCTCTTTTCTCTCTGTCTCCTCTGCTTCTCCCATCACTAACTCTCTCACCCACATCACAGTAATATTACATTATACATGATAAATAAAGTGGCATACAAAATGATAAGATGAGGATAAACAAACAAACAAACATATCGAATGGCATGTTACAGGACAATAAAAGTTGCATACAAAATGATACCTCGTAATATAAAAAGATGAGAATACATTAAAAATATGGAATAGCATGTTGCATGACATGCGGGGGCTCAACTCTCTCTCTCTCTCTCTCTCTCTCTCTCTCTCTCTCTCTCTGTCTCTCTCTCTCTCTAGACAGACAGACAGACAGACGGGCCCAGGCAGGCAGGCAGGAAAACGACAGACAGACAGACAGACAGACAGACAGACAGACAGACAGACAGACAGACAGACAGACAGACGACAGATAGATAGATAGATAGATAGATAGATAGATAGATAGATAGATAGATATGATAGATAGATAGATAGATAGATAGATAGAGAGATAGATAGATAGATAGATAGATAGATAGATAGATAGATAGATAGATAGATAGATAGATAGATCCCCCAGGGCCTGGGCGAAGCAGGGCCGGGTCAGCTAGTCTTATCTAAAAAAATCGATGTGTGTTGTATGTATGTATGTCCGTCCTTTATGCGTTTGCGAACGGTCCATCCGATTGAGATGAAATTTTCTACACGTTTTCCTTTCATTCCTGTGCAACCAACTGTGATAGTTTTATCTATCAGCTATCAGCTATTACATTCCTAAAATTTAATTTTGTAATTACATGACTGAACATAAGAAAATATAAAAACATATTTAAAAAAGGGATATAACTTTTAGTAGCATTGTTATATCTTAAGTTAAGTCCCCTGGCTATAGAAATCTATATGAATTAAATGAGGTGCAGCCGGGCCAGGTCAGACAGACAGATAGACAGATAGTCGGGAACGGGAGCCAAGTTTACTTTAGATAGATCTCTTCCAATCATATTTTCTATCTATTATTCTATTCTATCTATATTTTTAACGGGAACGGGCCGACATACATAGATAGATAGATAGATAGATAGATAGATAGATAGATAGATAGATTAGAAAGATAGATAGATAGATAGATAGATAGATAGATAGATAGATAGATAGATAGATAGATAGATAGATAGATAGATAGATAGATAGATAGATAGATAGATAGATAGATAGATAGATAGATAGATAGATAGATAGATAGATAGATAGATAGATAGATAGATAGATAGATAGATAGATAGATAGATAGATAGATAGATAGATAGATAGATAGATTAGATAGATAGATAGATAGATAGATAGATAATAGATAGATAGAATAGATAGATAGATAGATAGATAGATAGATAGATAGATAGATAGATAGATAGATAGATAGATAGAGATAGATAGATAGATAGATAGATAGATAGATAGATAGATAGATAGATAGATAGATAGATAGATAGATAGATAGATAGATAGATAGATAGATAGATAGATAGATAGATAGATAGATAGATAGATAGATAGATAGAATAGATAGATAAGATAGATAGATGATAGATAGATAGATAGATAGATAGATAGATAGATAGATAGATATAGATAGGATCCCCGCCAGAGCCTGGGCGAAGCCGGGCCGGGCAGCTAATATTTATCTTTTCCATCAAGGGGGACTATAACATAAGAAAAGTTATTTCAAGGGTCACAACTTTTAATAACATCACTATTAATTTATGTATAGATTGTTGCATTGTTTTCAAATTTATAACTTTTGTCTATAGTTATTTACAGGCATATGAGTTATAATAAATAATGATATAATCTTTAAGGCATATTTCATAATTTTTATAAAAGTAATGCATCTATTTAAATAGTGAAATTTCTTACACATCTTTTTATGTTTTTAAAACCAGTGTTCATTAAAAATAATGGATTTATTTTAGTTTAGATACGTTAGAATGTTATTTCTGTACTTTTTTCGGAGTGGAACTTTTGAAGTAATCGAAGCATTTGTTTTTTCCGGCGAAGCCGGGCCGGGCAGCTAATATTTATCGTTTCCATCAAGGGGACTTAACATAAGAAAAGTTATTTCAAGGGTCATAACTTTTAATAACATCACTATTAATTTATGTATAGATTGTTGCATTGTTTTCAAATTTATAAACTTTTTGTCTATAGTTATTTACAGGCATATGAGTTATAATAAATAATGATATAATCTTTAAGGCATTTTCATAATTTTTATAAAAGTAATGCATCTATTTAAATAGTGAAAATTTTCTTACACATCTTTTTATGTTTTTAAAACCAGTGTTCATTAAAAATAATGGATTTATTTTAGTTTAGATACGTTAGAATGTTATTTCTGTACTTTTTTCGGAGTGGAACTTTTGAAGTAATCGAAGCATTTGTTTTTTCCGTTCGCTTGGCAGAGAGAAGGTCAGTACATAATAAAATGGGTATATTCTTGATTTTGTTTTTGTTTTTAAAAAAATGTTGGCCGCATGTGTGTCAACATCACATTTTTCATTCAATGTTGTGGGTGTGCATACCTTATGCATACCTTACACGCAGCACGCCTGTTAAAATGCAGGTTGTTTTTTTTTTTTTGTCTAAAAAAAGAAGAAGCCTATCCTTTGATGTACTGTTGCCTCGCATCCCAATGATTCCAACAGACATGCCATTCGAATTCAAACGCCTGCAGTTTCCGGTGCGACTTGCATTTGCCATGACGATCAACAAAGCACAGGGACAATCGCTACAAGTGTGTGGACTAAATTTGGAAAATCCGTGCTTCACACATGGACAGCTATATGTGGTCTGCTCACGCGTTGGAAAACCTTCGGATTTATTTGTGTACGCACCAGACAGAAAAACAAAAAATATTGTTTATCAAAAAGCACTACATTAGACATCAAATTTGGTGTTCGACCATAAAAATTAACGTCAACATTTAAAAATCTAAATAATCCTAACATTAAATGAAATTTTCTAGCTGCAACCAATAAATTAGCTGCGAGGGCCCAGGGGCCGAACGCATACTCTGTACGCTTAGAGAATGTATTTGAATGTATAATGACTACTTATATGAATTTAATGAGACGCTCCCCGCCAAGGGCTGGGCGAAACCGGGCCGGGTCAGACAGACAGACAAGCAGACAGACAGATACATAGATAGATAGATCCCCGCCAGAGCCTGGGCGAAGCCGGGCCGGGCAGCTAGTATTACAATAAAACAAACAGTTAAAACATCAAAGAATTTCACTTAATACACGACACCAGAATGCCAGAAAATTGTGCTTCATCAAAACAAAATGCTCAAAAGAAAACCAGGATATTGTACCTGAAGCCATTTTTAGTCTGCCAATCTGTTGTCTTGCTTCCCCCACCCCCTCCCCCATGGAAACCCTAAAATTCCCATCTGGGGGGAATTTCCCACAGGTTGAGAACAACTGTCCTAGACATTTAATCCTCTGTCCTAGACGTTTAATCTTCTGTCCTAGACATGTAATCTTCTGTTCTTGAGATTTAATTTCCTGTCCTACGCGTTTAAACTTCTGTCCTAAGCGTATACACTTCTGTTATAGACATGTAATCCTATGTCGTAGACATGTGGGCTTATGTAATAGACATGTAATCTTCTGTCCTAGACATTCAACCTTCTGCTCTGGACATGCAATCTGTGTCACAAACGTGTAATTTTTTATTATAATGATTAAGCTACATAGGCCAGTTTTGTGCAAATAGAAAGACATGTTAGTCAGTTTAAAATTACCCTTGTAGACAATTGACATTACTATGCGAACATGTATACATTTCAGCTTTAATGATTTATCTAGGTATTTTACAGAATGTACCTGACGAGATGCAGCGAAATAAGCAAAGGCAATAAATCGTGCAATCTTTTATTTGTGTCTTCGTTATTCAAATTTAATCTTCTGTCCTAGACATTTAATCTTCTGTCCTAGACATGTAATCTTCTGTCTTGGAAATTTAATCTTCTGTCCTAGACATTTAATATTCTTTCCTAGACATATTAATCTTCTGTCCTAGACATTTAATCTTCTGTCAAAGACATTTAATCTTCTGTCTTAGACATTTTATCTTCTGTCTTAGACATTTTATCTTCTGTCCTAGACATTTAATCTTCTGTCCTAGACATTTAATCTTCTGTCCTAGACATTTAATGTTCTGTTCTAGTCATATAATCTTCTGTCCTAGACATTTAATCTTCTGTCCTAGACATTTAATCTTCTGTCCTAGACATTTAATGTTCTGTTCTAGTCATATAATCTTCTGTCCTAGACATTTAATCTTCTGTCCTAGACATTTAATGTTCTGTCCTAGTTATGTAATCTTCTGTGCTAGACATTTAATTTTCTGTCCTAGACATTTAATCTTCTGTCTTAGACATTTAATCTTCTATCTTAGACATTTAATCTTCTGTTCTAGATATTTAATCTTCTGTTCTAAGACATTTAATCTTCTGTCCTAGACATTTAATCTTATGTCCTAGACATTTAATCTTCTGTCCTAGACATTTAATCTTCTGTCCTAAGACATTTAATCTGCTATTATAGAATTTAACCGGCGTCTGTGGCGAAGAGGTAGCGAACGCGATTCACAGTAAAGAATACCGCGTTCGAAATCAGCTGCAGGCGATTTGGAAGCTGACCGCTTTGTGTTGATTTTTAATAATGGTATGAGTGACGGTCGTTGAGAAATAAATAAATTATTGAAGCTAAACTTGGCTAGTGAATCACAAACAACTACTAAATATTGGGGTTGGTTGCGACGTGCTGTGAAGGATATGCATATAACTATATAATTTAATTTTCTCCTACGCAAATGTAATCATCTGTCACAGAATTTAATCTTCTGTCCTATATATTACGTCTTCAGTCACAGAATTTAATCTTCTGTTCTAGACATGTAATCGTCTGTCCTGGATATGTAATCTTCTGGCATGTAATCTTTTATTGTAGCATATAATCTTCTATCGCAGACATGTAAGCTAATGTCCAAGACATGTAATCTTGTCCTAGACATTCAAATTGCTGTTCTAGACATTACATCGTTGGCCTAGTCATGAAATATGTTGTCCTAGACATGTAATCTTATATCCTAGACATGTAATCTTTTTTCCCATATATGTAACCGTTTGTCCTAGAATGTAATCTTTATCTAGACATGTATTCTTGTTGCTAGACATGTAAGCATATGACCTAGACATGATATCTTCTATTTCAGAGTGTAATTTCATGTCTTAGACATGTAATCTTCTGCCACAGACATGTAAGCTCATTTCCAAGACATGTAATCTTCTGTCTTAAACATGTAATATTCATCCTAGGCACTACATCTTCTGTCACAGAATGGAATCTTCTATCCTGACATTTTTAAGTTTTAGCCACGTTCTGGATATGTAATCTTCTGTCCCAGATATGTAATCTTCTGTCCTAGATATATAATCTTCTGTCCTAGATTTGTACTTTTCTGTCCCAGACATTAAATATTCTCTCATAGACATGTAATCTTCTGTCCCAAACTTGCAAATTTTTGTCCTTGACATTTCAATTTCTATTCTAGACAAGTAATCGTATGTTCTAGACATGTAAACTTCTGTCATAGATATGTAATCTTCTGTTGCAGACATGTAATCTCATGTCCTAGATATTTAATCTTCTGTCCTAGACATGTAATCTTCCCTCATAGACATTTAATCTTCGATCCTAGACATTAATTCGTATGTTCTGTACATTACACCTTCTGATGTAGAGATTACACTGTCTGCTCTATAAATTATTTCTTCAATCAGTTGAGTACTCTTTATTAATTGTGGCTACCCTGTCCCAGGTAGCTATTACTTCATCATCTTCTAACATAACCACATTTACCTTCACCCATTTCAAATCTGTAGATTCTTTGAATCCTAAATATGTCTATACCCTTTAAACCAGCTCAGTCTTCGTTACATCTTTAAGTCCACAATATAAAATGACACAAAGTAGTGCAGCTTTACATAACAGATTTACGACACATACAGGACGTTGCGGCGATTAGCCTTCATCAGCAATCAAACACATTCACAAAATCAGCGTATAGTCAAGGAGATCTCCCGTGACTACATCAAAAGGTGACGACAGGACGAGAAGAACAAAAGGATGAAAAAGAATTAAAGCAATGAGGAGAAAATGAGAATTGAAAAAAAAAATGAGAATTGAAAAAAATGTGTTCATACTTTTGATGTAGTCACGGGAGATCTCCTTGACTGTATGTTATGTTTGTGAATGTGTTTGTTTGCTGATGAAGGCTAATCGCCGCAACGTCCTGTGTGGGTCGTAAATCTGTTATGTAAAGCTGCACTACTTTGTGTCATTTTATATTGTTTACATTTTCACAGCTTTACCGCAGTTCCACCCAATTTTATTCATCTGTAAGTCCAGTATGGGATATAAAACTAATTTACATTCTTCTGACGCAAACCACTTTTATATAAGTTATGTGGCGATAGAGTTGTTGATAAACATTTGCACTCTCTCTCTCTCTCTCTCTCTGGGACAATATGAGTTAAAATAGTCTTAGGGCTTCACATTCATTTTACCTGCCAATGTTTATATTAATTTACCAGATATTGATCAAAAATACTGGCCGTCAACCAAAACAGTTACCAGATCAACAGTAACAATAGCAGACTCGGCTGAAGTCAGAATATCAGTGAAGGAATCTGACCAATAAGTCTGTTTGTTTGGCGCTAGACTTGAAGTCAACCATTTTATTTTGACGGGTATTTTTCCAGAAGTATCTCTGGGAATACTGCCCATGCTTTCATATGTAAAACAATTCACTGGAGTAATGTGGATATTTCATTATTATATTGACACGTTAGTGGAATTTTGACGAATGTTTGTCCATTGCTTGATATTTATATTGTTATAATAATGTTCATAAATTTCGCAGAAAGCGCTAAGTGTAAAATGTCTTCTTCTTCTTCTTCTTCTTCTTCTTCTTCTTCTTCTTCTTCTTCTTCTTCTTCTTCTTCTTCTTCTTCTTCTTCTTCTTCTTCTTCTTCTTCTGCTTCTTCTTCTTCTTCTGCTTCTTCTTCTTCTTCTTCTTCTTCTTCTTCTTCTTCTTCTTCTTCTTCTTCTTCTTCTTCTTCTTCTTCTTCATCATCATCATCATCATCATCATCTTCTTCTTCTTCTTCTTCTTCTTCTTCATTCTCCTCATCATCTGTCATAGAATGCCGCGATTCCACCAGACTGTCTGTCAGGCTACTTTACTAAAGGAGGAATGGAAGTCATAAAAATAAAGGACTAAGCACATAAACACATGTAATGTACTCTCAATGTTCTAAAATTATATTACCCCAAATTGCGTGCCAAACGCATAACGCAAGCAGCCTATTTTATCAAAGAGTTGTAAAACTCGCAGTCTACCACGGTTGAGGTTCCACTACCAATGTAGGTGATTGTGATGGTGATGATGATGATGATGATGATGATGATGATGATGATGATGATGATGATGATGATGATGATGATGATGATGATGGTGGTGGTCGTCGTCGTCGTCGTCGTCGTCGTCGTCGTCGTCGTCGTGGTGGTGGTGGTGGTGGTCGTCGTGGTGGTGGTGGTGGTGGTCGTCGTCGTGGTGGTGGTGGTGGTGGTCGTGGTGGTCGTGGTGGTGGTCGTGGTAGTGGTCGTGGTGGTGGTCGTGGTGGTGGTGGTGGTGGTGGTGGTGGTGATGATGATGATGATGATGATGATGATGATGATGATGATGATGATGATGATGATGATGATGATGAAGTAATTATCT
Source organism: Cepaea nemoralis (assembly GCA_014155875.1). Taxonomy (NCBI): domain Eukaryota; kingdom Metazoa; phylum Mollusca; class Gastropoda; order Stylommatophora; family Helicidae; genus Cepaea; species Cepaea nemoralis. The sequence goes on from JACEFZ010002327.1 coordinate 9,327, forward strand.
ACTCTCATGTATAATAAAATCGTTCCTACTTATAAATTACTAGCTGACCCGGCTCGGCTTCGCCCAGACTCTGGTGGGGAGCATCTCATTTAATTCATATAAGTAGTCATATAAGTTCTGGTTCCCGTTACCGACTATCTGTCTGTCTGTCTGTCTGTCTGTCTATCTGTCTGTCTGTCTGTCTGACCCGGCCCGTCTTCGCCCAGACCCTGATGGGGAGCATCTCATTTAATTCATATAAGTAGTCATATAAGTTCCCGTTCCGACTATCTATCTGTCTGTCTGTCTGACCCGGCCCGGCATCGCCCAACTCTTGGTGGGGAGCATCTCATTTAATTCATATAAGTAGTCATATAAGTTCCCGTTCCCGACTGTCTGTCTGTCTGTCTGTCTGTCTGTCTGTCTGTCTGTCTGTCTGTCTGTCTGTCTGTCTGTCTGTCTATCTATCTGTCTGTCTGTCTGACCCGGCCCAGCCCATGGTGGAGAGCATCTCATTTAAATTATATAAGTAGTCATATAAGATCCCGTTCCCCACTATCTGTCTGACTGTCTGTCTGTCTTGGGTAAATGTAGGAGGGAGGAGGAAGAGGGAGGTGGAGGAGGGAAGAGGAGGGAGGAAGAGGAGGGAGGAGGAGGGAGGAGACAGGAGGAGTAGGGAGGAATAGGAGGGAGGAGGAGGGATTAGGAGGAGGAAGGAGGAGTAGGGTGGAGGAGGAGGCGAGGAGGAGGGAGGAGGAAGAGGGAGGAGGAGGAGAAGGAGGGAGGAGGAGAACGCAGGAGGAGAAGGGAGCAGGAGGAGGAGAGGGAGGAGGAGGGAGAGGGAGGAGGAGGGAGGAGGAGGAGAGAGTAGGAGGAGGGAGGAGGCGGAGGGAGAAGGAAGAGGGAGGAGGAAGAGGGAGAAGGAGGAGGGAGAAGGAGGAGAAGGAGGGGGAGGAGGAGGAGGGAAGAGGAGGAGGGGAGGAGGAGGAGGGAGGAGGAGGAATGTGAAGGGAGGAGGAGGGAGGAGGTAGAGGGAGGAGGAGGAGGAGGGAGGCGGAGAGAGGAGGAGGAGGGAGGAGGAGGAAGAGGGAGGAGGAGGAATGTGAAGGGAGGAGGGGGGAGGAGGTAGAGGGAGGAGGAGGAGGTAGAGGGAGGAGGAGGGAGGAGGAGGAGGGAGGAGGCGGAGAGGGAGGAGGAGGAAGGAGGAGGGGAGGAGTGAGGAGGAGGGAGGAAGAAGGAGGAGGAGGGAGGAGGAGTGATGAGGAGGAGGGAGGAGGAGGATGGAGGAGGAGAGAGGAGGAGGAGGGATGAGGAGGAGGGAGAAGGAGGAAGAGGGAGGAGGAGGAATGTGAAGGGAGGAGGAGGGAGGAGGTAGAGGGAGGAGGAGGAGGGAGGAGTGAGGAGGATGAGAGGGAGGGGGAGGAAGGTGGAGGGGGAGGAGGGAGGAGGAGGAGGGAGGAAGAAGGAGGAGGAGGGAGAAGGAGGGATGAGGAGGAGGGAGGAGGAGGAAGAGGGAGGAGGAGGAATGTGAAGGGAGGAGGAGGTAGAGGGAGGAGGAGGAGGAGAAGGGAGGAGGAGGGATGAGGAGGAGGGAGGAGGGGGAAGAGGGAGGAGGAGGAATGTGAAGAGAGGAGGAGGGAGGAGGTAGAGGGAGGAGGAGGAGGGTGGAGGAGGAGTGAGGAGGAGGAGAGGGAGGAGGAGTGAGGAGGAGGAGAGGGAGGAGGAGGAAGGAGGAGGGGGAGGAGGGAGGAGGAGGAGGGAGGAAGAAGGAGGAGGAGGGAGAAGGAGGGATGAGGAGGAGGAGGAGGAGGAGGAAGAGGGAGGAGGAGGAATGTGAAGGGAGGAGGAGGGATAGGGAGGAGGGGGAGGGGAAGAGGAAGAGGGTAGGAGGAAGAGTGGAGAGGAGGAGGGAGGAGATAGAGGGAGGAGGAGGGAGGAAAAGGGAGGAGGGAGGAGAAGAGAGGAGGAGGAGGGAGGAGGTAGGAGGAGGAGGAAGAGGGAGGAGGAGGGAGGAGGGGGAGGAGAAGGAAGGAGGAGGAAGAAGGAGGAGGAAGAGGGAGGAGGAAGAGGGAGGAGGAGGAAGGAGGAGGAAGAGGGAGGAGGAGGAAGAGGGAGGAGGAGGATGGAGGAGGGGAAGAGGAAGAGGGTAGGAGGAGGAGGGGAGAGGAGGAGAAGAAGGGAGAAGGAGGGAGGAGGAGAAGGAGGAGGAGGGAGGAGGGGAGAGGAGGAGGGAGGAGGCAGAGGGAGAAGAAGGAAGGAGGAGGAGGAAGGAGGGAGAGGAAGGAGGGAGAATGAGGAGGGGAGGAAGGAAAGGGAGGTGGAAGAGGAGGAGGAGGGAGGAGGAAAGAGGTAGGGGGAGGAGGAGGTAGAGGGAGGAGGAGGAGGAAGGAAAGGGAGGAGGAAGAGGAGGAGAAGGGAGGAGGAGGGTGGAGGGAGGAGGAGGAGGTAGAGGGAGGAGGAGGGAGGAGGTAGGAGGAGGAAGAGGGAAGAGGGAGAAGAAGGGAGAAGGAGGAGGGAGGATGATGAGGGAGAAGGAGGCAGGAGGAGGAGGAGGGAGGCAGGAGGAGGAGGGATGAGGAGGGAGAGGGAGGAGGAGGGAAGATGAGAGAGGAGGGGGGAGGAGGCGGAGGGAGTAGGAGGGAGGAGGATGGAGGAGGAGGGGAGAGGAAGAGGGAGAAGGAGGAGGGAGAGGGATGAGAGGGAGGAGGAAGAGGAGAAGGGTGGAGGGAGGAGAAGAGAGGAGGAGAGAGTTCGCCATTCCGAATTCATACTCGTCTAGTTCTTCCCTTCTACACGACTGTAGATAACTTCCTTACACATAAAAAGATGAATTGTTATTGATATTGCCGTGGCATGGAGGAATATCAGCAGCAGAGTTGATCCAAAAAACCAAAGACTGAGATCTACGGAGAGCCATGAACGCCTACGCCAGCCGGCACGGCACTTGATGATGATGATTGCCGTGTGACGATTCTGTGTAGTCACGTCATTTTCTTCCCTTTCCCTAGCGTTTTGGTTCGGGGATTCTTTCATCATCATCATCATATATTTACGTACGTATTTTGGGAGGGGGAGGAGGGAGGAGGAGGAAGAAGGAAAAAAAACTATGACAGTTGACAGCTCTGGAATGAAAGGAAGGCGTGTAGAAAATTTCATCTCAATCGGATGGGCCGTTCGCGAACAAATAAAGGACATACATATATATTTACATATATATTTACATACATACACTTTGTTTTATATATATAGATTTCCTACTTCAAGTATTCTCATGCACACTTAGTTTTATTGAAACAAGTGTAAATGCATCACTGAATGGATCATACATGAAACATCGCCACAAGCGTCCCATTTTACAGAGTAGATTAAAAACAGATATGTGTGGCACTTGAGGCGAGAGAGATAGAGTGTCTGTGTGTGTTTGTGTGTGTGTGAGAGAGAGAGAGAGAGAGGGAGAGAGAGAGAGAAAGAGAGAGAGAGAGAGAGAGAGAGAGAGAGAGAGAGGAGAGAGAGAGAGAGAGAGAGAGAGAGAGAGAGAGAGAGAGGCAGAAACAGACAGAGAGATATAAAGAGGTACTGAGAGAGAATGAGAGGGAAAATGAAAAAGTGAGGGTAGAGAAAAAGGGTGATGGGAAGAGATAACAAACCCCAACACAGACACGGATTGTTAATTGCGCTGCATTGGGTAGTAACTTTATCGCCAGCACAATGCATTTATTTGGGTGGGCTGTGTTGGGGTGTGGGTTAAAGGAACTGTTGCCTTAGTCAAAGTTATTTCCTGGCTGTCAGAGACCTTGACCTCTGAAATGCAGCGTCCCTTTGTGCTGGGTAGCATAATGAATCTCTCTGCCGTGTCTCCACTGTGTCGTGGCAGAGGAGCTTACGTGTTCCAATGACCCCCAAGAGCTATGCCAATGGTAGCACAACTACTGGTAGGGTCTCCTATGTCAGACGGTAAAGGGATAGGAACCAGACGAAGCGAGACACACACCTGCTGCCTTGTTTGTAGACTAAGAACAGTCAAAGGCTAGGGAGAGCGCACCAGAAAAATCGGATACACTGAGCCACAGAATTGACAAAACAGTGCAATGTGACTTAATCTATGATGCCACAAATGAAAATTAATCAGTATGGTGCTAGTCCCGTCAAATCCCATTAGGCCTCGATAGTGCCGGGTCCCCTGCCACTCAATACTACTACTGGTGGTCGCCTTTCTCTGTGCTGTGGAGTCAAGGCACAGAGAAGTAGGTTGAGAGCTATTGACCAAACACCCCGGACACTTAACATACTACAGGGGAATGCCGAAGGAGGTTTTAACAAGAAAGTACCTCTAACAAATCGTCTCCATAAGGATAGAATAGATATGGCATGCATTCAAGAGACACACCTCAACGCCTGTCACAGATTCTCAGTCAGAGGATACCAGGTCAAACGTTTCGACTGCGAAGGACACAAAGGAGGAGATCTAATACTTACACGAAATACAATACCTTGCAGCGAAGTATCTGTGATCTCTGACAACCAAACGGAAATTATAGGTGTTGATATAATGATTAAGGACATCAAAATAAGAATGTACAATCTTTATAACCCAGCAGATAATTACTTTACACTTTCAAACATGAAAATAACCGATACAAACTGCATTGTTGTCGGAGACTTTAATAGCCGTTCAGAAAGATGGAGATACCCAGATACTGACAAAAGAGGAGATGAAGTGGAGGACTGGGAAATAGACTCAGATCTCTATCTATTCAACAAATCGGGCGACACACCGAGCTTCTACTCTAGGAGCTGGTTTACCACTTCTACTCCAGACTTAGCTTTCTGCACAGGAGACATCCTCCACAAAATCGATCGCCATGTGCTGGATCAATTAGCAGGTAGTGACCACAGACCAATCAAGCTTGTAATGAATATGGAGTATGTTCCACAGGAGCAAAAGCGTTTTCCTCGCTGAAAGTACAAACGAGCTGACTGGGACAGATTTGCCATACTAACAGACAAATAGTGTGAACAACATAAATTCACGATATGGCAACATGAAACAGATGGTGAAAAGTCTAAACAAAGCAATAATACAGGCGGCCACTGGGTCAGTTCCAAGAGGAGCGAGGAAAAATTGCAAACCATACTGGACTGAAGAACTACACATTTTGGAGGACAATGTTAAAGATGCCATGAAGACAGCAGCGAGAGAACAAACAACTAAAGCGAACATCTCTCTCAAAGCCATCTCATCATCATCATCATCAAGTGCAGTGCCTGCTGGCGTGGGCGTTCATGGCTCTCCACAGATCTCGGTCTTTGGTGTTCTGGGTCAACTCTGCTGATGATATTCCTCCATGCCGCCGTCTCAATCCGTCCAGCATCATTTCTCTTCGTCTGCCTCTGCCTCTCTTCCCCTCGATCTTTCCAGTTGTCACGATGTTCTCCAATGCCCCTCTTCTCATCACATGACCAAAGAAAGCTGTTTGGCTCTTTCTTATTGTTGTATATTGTGTTCTAGTTTCATTAGCCTCTTTCATGAAATCGTTGTTAGTTACTCTGGCAGTCCAAGGAATTCGCAACATTCGTCTTAAAAATCACTTCTCTGTTGCTTCCAAGTTCTTCCTAATTTGTTCATTTACATTCCAAGATTCGCTGCCATACAGCAACACTGGTTCTATATAGCATTTTAGCACTCTTTTTCTTCATTCATTGACAGCGATTTATTGCATAAGATACTCTTCATTTTCTTAAATGCGGCTTTTGCCTGCCCTATTCTGCTCTTAATCTCTGTTGCACATCTTCCAACTGATGTTATAAGTGCCCCTAGGTATTTAAAATTATCCACTTGGTTGAGAATTTCCCCTTCTATTTCTATGTCACATTTTGGTGTCCCCATTTTCTTTGATAGCACTATTGTTACTGTTTTCTTGATATTCAAGGAGTCACTTCTGTGCACTCTCTGATACTACAAAGTCCAATTATTGTTATAGGTCTGTTGCATTATCCGCCACCAATACTGTGTCATCTGCATAGCGTATATTTTTTTTGGCCCGTGCCCCCCTTCACCATATTTTCAGAACGCCATTCCCCCCCCCCCTTTTTTTTCGTATTTCCTACCTAAAAATGTCACCCGTGCCTGTCATTCTGGATGAGCGTCTGAATGTGGTCCCTGGTAAGATCAAGTGCAAATAGTTCGTGTATATCTTATAATCACTGTTTAAATTTTATTTACTCTTCCCACAGTTGGTATTCCCCTGACAACTATTCCAGAGCGAACCCCGTGGAAAGATGAACATAGACTATCGCTGCAAATCCAGACAAAAGTGAGAGGAATATTTGACAAGGAAGAACAGAAGAGTGTACAGCGCAGAACAGCCACTCTCAGCTTCCTTGATGAAGAATACCCACAGGACCTCTGGATCCGAGTCTACACAGATGGGTCAGTGCAAAATGCTGTTCGAAATGGAGGAGCGGGGGTGTATATAGAATACCCAAACAATACTAGGGACACGGCTAGAGTTCGAACAGGAAAGTACTGCCATAACTATGATCTGAAATTAAGGCAATCAAGATAGCCACAGAGAAATTACTAAATACCAGCCATGGTAGACAACCTGTGGTGATATTGACAGATGCACAATCAATAATAGAAGCACTTCTGTCTGGGAAATTGCCAGTCCTAAGGACACTACTTTCTGAACTTAGCAGTCAGTATAAGGTCACTATACAGTGGATACCATCCCACTGTGGACTACCTGGAAACGACAGAGCTGATCGATTGGCTAAGGAAGGAGCAAAAGAAGGACAACCTGATGTGTCCATTACATACCACCAAAAGAAAAGAATGATCAAATCAGTCAGAAGGCCACCAAACCTTACTCAAGACGACTACCACGTTATGGACAGACCAGAACAGGTCATTCTTCTGCGCCTCAGAACAGGGCACAATAGATTACGCAACCACATGTATACAAAATTCAAGATTGGTGACTCAGCCATATGTACATGTGGTTTGGCGTCGCAGACAGCAGAGCACATACTCCAGGATTGCCGAAACTACAACAAATCCAGGCGATCCTTCTGGCCTAGAGAGACAACAGTGGTAGATAAACTCTATGGACCGCTGAGTGAACTAAAAAAGACTGTTAGATTCATACAAGAGACAACATTGCAGTTATAAACATATTTCACTCGGGAAGGTTAACCCGTTCAACAAATGCCCGCAGAAGTCGGATGTGTCGTCCTAACGGCGCAAGAACACAGCTCTGCTGTAAACAAGCACAACGCAATCACGTCCGGAAAAAAAAACTACAGATGAACGCAGAAGAAGAAGAAGAATTATTTACTATGTAGGTACAAAATTGTACCTCTCAAATAATCAATTAAAATTGCACTCGTGAACGAACGGAGTCCAACGAACCCATTCTTCAATTATACAAAACGAATATTTAACTTTTAAATAAAATATTAATGACGCAAATATGGCTAATAAATTATAAATAAATATAATTATTTTCCTTTTTTTCTTAGATTAATAAATATACTATAGATCTTCATATGTATCTCTGAGAAATAAATATATTTTATTTATATTTAGAAAAGGATATTTATTTACTTAGATAATTAAGACAGAAATTATTATGTTTTAAAATTATATTTTATAGTTTAATTATTTCCCTTAGAAAATTATTAGAATTATGTCCCCTTTTAATTTTAAATAAAAGATCATAATTAACTAGCAGGTCGTGTTTGGTATACTGAATTCGACGAACAATAATCGAATCCTCAAATATATTGAAGCATTACACATTAGTCGATTCCAGACGTCACTATGTAAACAGAATGACTACCTGCTTAGTGTTAGACTGCGTGAATATAACGCTCCTTACACTTACGTAATATCAGTGACTTCGTACATCATATTTCAGCCAAAATATTTATTCCTTGACATAACATGAAAAATGTAACCAGTGCAGTATGCACCTGACGAGATTAAGCGAAATACCTATGCCAGGCAAGAAATTGTGCAATATTTTAATTTTTATTTATGGCGTCTGTGTTTAAGTTCACCCAAGGAATACATTGTTTTGAATGTTTAACATATTTTGGTACTTCTTTGTAGAAGTCATTTTCATATCCATCCATCCATCATGTGCCATGCCGGTAAGCGTGGGCGGTCATGTTCTGCCATCTCTCACGATCACCAGAGTATACATATACATAGACGTCAAACATTACAGATTAAAACAACAATTTTATGTATTTGTTACCGGAAATAACATTAACATTTTGACCATAGAGACTACAGCATAGAGCTAGATTGTTAGTGTCGCCGAAATAGGGCAACAGTCAGATTCAAATTATACAAATAATTGGCGTTTCAATTTGGTATAAATAGGAAAATTAAATAAATATTATTAAGCAGTGGGTTTTAACAAACAAACAAACAAAGTAAATATCAAAAAGAGTAATGAGCCAGATACAGATAACAGTTAGAATTACTATGATCGACTAGTTCGCAGAAATGCATTGACTTTGTACATTCTAACAATGTAAACATACGGTAGAGTGTAGATACATTGTAAGTCGTAAAATCAATACATAAAAAATTATAACATAAAATATAAGAAAAGCCGGACATATTAAAGGTGTTTAGCTTTGCCTGCCAGACCGAGAATATTAGGATAAAAAGGAGGACATGTCCTCTTTTTGCCGGACGCCTAGCAACCCTGCCCATGGCACTTCATCTTTAATTCACGGCAAGCAAAGGAATCCCGGGAGTTCCCGGGAAATCACATGACATCAGGGTGATTTCATAGTGGGTGTAGGGGTGTGAATGGGCACTGCATTTATTAATTACAGATATAGACATGTAATTGCTTTAGCAAGTAGAAGACAAGCAAGTAATATTGTGTAATTTATTTATTTGAATAAAGAATCATATAAACTGAACGTTTAGTCGTTCACCTCCGGTTGAAGATAAAAGTGCAGCAAGATGTATCCAACATGGCATGTCAACATTGTCTTCGCAAATTGTCCCCGAGATACATCAAAGATGAGCGCAAACAGATGGGACATACACAAGATAAGATGAGTAACACATGGTATGGATATACACTCCGACGACATTGAGGGTCCTCTGGGATCAGAACCATTTATTCTTCCATCGATGGGTCTATCAGTCCACCACACTCTGGGCTGGGCTATACAGATTATAAATTCTTATTTTCACGTCCTTTGTCATTATATCAACACCTATAATTTCCGTTTGATTGTCAGAGATCACAGATACTTCGCTGCAAGGTATTGTATTTCGTGGAAGTATCAGAACTCCTTCTTGTTGTCCTTAGCGGTCGAAACATGTGGCCTGATATCCTCTGACTGAGAATCTGTGACGGGCATTAAGGTGTGTCTCTTGAATGCATGCCACATCTATTCTATCTTTATGGGGACGATTTGTTAGAGGGACTTTCTTGTTAAAAACTCCTCCGGCATTCCACAGTAGCATGTTGAGTGTCCGTGTGGATTAGCTTTCCCTACTACCAAAGTACCTTGCCATTAGGGGAACCCACTCCGAATTCAGAGGTACTTGTAATTTAAGTCCCCAAGTCAAGGACGAAAAGTAAGTATTTTAGTCCAATTGTCCGGTGTACGGGTTGAACCCCTTACCTCATCATCAACACACCCGATGTTTAAGAGCGCGCGTTCTTATCTATTCTGCCCTGTTGACTTCGCTTCTTCTTCTTCTTCTTCTTCTTCTTCTTCTTCTTCTTCTTCTTCTTCTTCTTCTTCTTCTTCTTCTTTTTCTTCTTCTTCTTCTTCTTCTTCTTTGTCTTCTTATTCCTCTTCCGCTTCCTCTTCTTCTTCTTCTTCTTCTTCTTCTTCTTCTTCTTCTTCTTCTTCTTCTTCTTCTTCTTCTTCTTCTTCTTCTTCTTGTGTATGTGGAAATATGTGTGTGTGGGTGGGGAGATGTGTGCGGGTGGGGGAATGTGTCTGTGTGGTGGGGGATGTGTGAGTGGGTGGGTGGGGAGGTGTGGGTGAGTGCGTAGATGAGTGGGTGGGTGGGGGGGTTGCTTGGGTGGGTAGAGGTATGTGTGTATAGATAGGGCGTGTGTGGGTGGGTGAGGAATATGTGGGAGGGGATGTGTGTTTGGGTTGGAGTGTTTGTGTGGGTGTTGGTGGATAGTGGTATGTATGGGTGTTGGCGGGTGGGGATGTGTAGGTGTTGGTAGCTGGGGATATGAGGGTGGGTGTTTTTGCGTGAGGGATGTGTGTCGGTGGGGGAATTTGTGTGGCTGGGGTATGTGTGTGTGTGGGTGGGGGATGTATGTGTGGTTGTTGAGGGTTGGGTTGATGTGAAATGTGTGGGCGGGTGGGGGAATTGTGTTTGTTGGGATGTATGTGTGGATGGGAAGGTGTGTGGGTATGGGTGGGTGATGTGTGAGTGGGTGAGGGATGGGTGTGTGGATTGGTGCGGAATGTGTATGTGTGGGACAGGTATGTGTGTGGGTGGGTGGAGCATGTGTGTGTGGGTGAGTGTGTGTGTGAGTGTGTTTGGGTTGGGGTATGTGTGAGTGGATGGGGAAATGTGTGAGGGTGGGGATGTGGGTGAGGGATGTGTGTGTGAGTAGGTGGGTAGGTGCGAGATGTCTGGGTTGGTGTGTGAGGATGTGTATGTGGGTGGAGGGATGTGTTGTGGGTGGGGGATGTGTGGTGGGTGGGGAATGTGTGGGTTTGGGTGGGTGATGTGTGAGTAGGTGAGGGATGTGTGTGTGTGGGTTGGTGCGGGATGTGTGTGTCGGTGGGGGGATGTGTTACATAACATGATAATATGTATTGTTTATGCTTACAACAAACATTTGACAATGTTATTTTTTTCTTATGTGAATGTATCATGCACTGTTGATGAACGAAAGATGAGTGATTGGAGGGGCCGAATGTTAGACGGGGCTACGAGCCCAATTTGTAACCCTTTTAAAATAAAGTTCAATTCAATTCAATTCTTTGTATCGTTATCGGGTGCGTTAATGTAATCGACAGAGGATTCACTGATAATGTCAGCAATGCGGTTGTAGGAGAGTTTAACGCCAGCGTTCGTCGTTCACTGAAGTGAGTGGAAAAACGGGTCACCTTTTCCTACATGCATGCAAACTAACGAAATGTGATGACCCTGTCACATCACAGCCGAGTGGCTAGAACGCCGGATTCTCCTTCGGGAAAGCGGGTTTGAATCCTGGTAAGGTGTGCTTTTTTTTTCTGTCGGAGGCAAAAAGAAAATCGTAACCTGCACAGTTCGCGGCACTGTACTAGCCAAGCGGCCTTAATTCCCCAAGCTCAAAGACACCCTTCCCCTCCCTCCACCATACACTGCAAGGTACGATATTGACATTAAATGACAGTTTTGACAGTATTTTTAATTAGTTTTCATGAAAATACATGAGGCAAAGGAAATGTTGAAATATCCAGTTTTGTTTTCTCTGGCGGCCTGTGGTGAGAGCGACGTCCTGCTACATGGTGAGGATAAAAGGAATTCAAATATTTAGATACATGGATATCATCAGATGACAGGAGGCTGGCATGGTCGAAGGGAAAAGAGCTCTCGCTCTAAAACTTCCGGTGGGCTGAGGTAGCGTGTTCAACCGCTCCACCGGTCAGTTGGATTAAAATTTTGACTTCTCGTCCTTGACTTTGGGACGTCAATTACAAGTACCTCAAAAGTCAGAGTGGGTTTGTCTGATGGCGAGGGACACTGGTAATAGGGAAAGCTTACCCACAAGCAAAAATCAGTCCATTGCACTAGAAGTGGTAGACGCGTACGGACTGCGCTTGAGTTCACAACGAGTGAATGAAAAATACAATAATATTGCGTATACGTTACAGAAATAAACAGTTTTAATAAGACAAGCACAACTGTATTTTATCAGATGAAAAACATATCAAGCAACTAGTCATTATCTTTGAACTCTTATTTATAGCAGAAACTCTAGTTTTAATGCACGGCTGAGAGGTTTAACGCACCAGCGCTTAAACTTTTTCTGATGACCGTGACATTGTAGCTTCGCTCCACCCACTGGTCAGTTGGAATCAAATGTTAAATTTTCGTCCTTGGATTGGGGACGTAAATTACAAGTACCTCAGTGGTCGGAGTGGGTTCGCAAGATGGTGAAGGACACTGGTAACAGGGAAAGCTAATCTTCACGACAAATCAGTCCAATACACTAGTAGTAGTAGTAGTAGTAGTAGTAGTAGTAGTAGTAGTAGTAGTAGTAGTAGTAGTAGTAGTAGTAGTAGTAGTAGTAGTAGTAGTAGTAGTAGTAGTAGTAGTAGCATTAGTAGTAGTAGTGGGAGGAGGAGGAACAGGAAGAGGAAGAGGAAGAGATGTAGGAGGAGGAGGAGGAGGAGGAAGAGGAGGAGGACAGCACATTTTAACATATAAGAACACATTAGGAGAATATAAACATTTTAATATATAGTAATAACACATTATGAGAGATAAACATTAGAACATGTAGCAAGAACACATTATGAGAAGATAAACATTGGAATCTGTTATAAGAACACATTATGAGAGAAAAAACATTGGAATATGTTGTAAGAACACAATATGCAAGATAAACACCGGAACATGCAAGAACACATTATGAAAGGTAAACACTGGATCATGTAAGAACACATTATGAAAGATAAACATTATAACATGTATGAACACATTATGAAAGATAAACATTGGAACATGTAAGAACAAATTATGAAATATAAACATTAGGACAGCTGTTAGCACACAGTATGAGAAGATAAACATTGGAACATGTAAGAACATGTTATGAGAAGATAAACATTAGAACATGTAAGAACTGGTAAGATATCTGGTAACTGGGGAAAAGACACAGTAGACAGCAGTAAGAAAAACTCCTTGACAGTCTTTCGTTACATTTAATACACGAGTGTGCTTCACATGAACACCTTAAATGTTTTATTGATGAATATATTCTGAAAAAGTAAAGAACAAATGTATCATTTTTTTTACGATGTAGTCACCACTCTGTTCAATGCAAGACCTCCAGAGCTGATAAAGTGCTTGGATTCCTGTATTAAAAATATTCGCTTGGTCGCGTGTGTAACCACTCATATACCACCTGCTGCACTTCTTCATCGGACCGAAAAAAAAGTCTGTCCTCACAATGACGCTTTGAGTTGTCCAATCAGGTGGAAGTCGCTTGGGACTAGGTCCGTCGAGTACGGGGTAGGGGGTGGGGGGGGGGGGGGGGGGGGGGGATTCATACTGAAAGTGGAGATCACTGATCAAAAATGGATAACAGAACGCTGCTCCTCTTTGGTGCATGTCAAAAGTGGGGCGACCATCTTTAAACTGTCTTTATGATGTCACCGTATTCGTTTGCATTGTTATTGCACGTGCTTAATATTCTTGATATCCTTAACAACACTATTCACATGTAACAAGACAATGGCATGGTTATTGTAATATATATCACGGTTTTAAGGTTTTTATTTGAAGTTGTGGGGAGGTATAATCGCCCACGCAAGGTTGGCAAGGTACTTGAAAATGGTGACATTGGCGAAATCCCTGTGTTTTTATTATTATAACAATGCGATAAATACATTTGAAATCTTTAGTACTTCTTACTTCTTTAACACAGTGAGTGCATTGAGATAGCTGTTACCGTCATCACTAACCCAGTTTGCCTAGCTATCCATTTCTATCACAACCCAGTTTGTCTCGCAATCCATCTGTATCACAACCTAGTTTGTCTTGTAGTCCATCTGTATCACAACCCAGTTTGTCTCGCAATCCATCTGTATCACAACTCAGTATGTCTCGAAATCCATCTGTATCAGAACCCAGTTTGTCTCGCAATCCATCTGTATCAGAACCCAGTTTGTCTCGCTATCCATTTGTATCAGAAACCAGATTGTCTCGCTATCTATCTGTATCAGAACCCAGTTTGCCTAACTATCCATTTCAATCACAACCCAGTTTGTCTCGCTATCCATCTGAAAGCAAATGACTCCGTTCTGGAGTGGGCAGCCTGTACGACAGCGAAGCTTGTGTTTAAGAAATGTGAATGGAGAGGAACAGAAATGTCGATTAGCTAATGATATTTGCGCTTTAATCTAGCAACTGGATATTTTTACCATGTTATCTGTTAACAATGATTCTCAAACCATATTACTCATGGCTACACGTTCTGAATATACAAGAAAGATGGATTTACTGCTATTTCTTTTTAATTGACAAGAATGTAAAAAAGAACAAGCACGTAAGTTCTCCTTCTTCTTCTTCTTCTTCTTCGTCTTCTTCTTCTTCTTCTTCTTCTTCTTCTTCTTCTTCTTCTTCTTTCTCCTACACCTCCTTCTCCTCCTCCACATACACCACCACCACCTCCTCCTCCTCCTCATCCTCCTCCTTCAACTTCAGTTTCTTCAGTCCTTTTAGTAAATTTTCCTTCAGTCTTATCTATAACGTTTTCTTCAGTCACATCAGTAACATTTTCTTCATATAATCAGTAACTGTCTCTTCAATCTCATTTGTGATATTGTCATCATTATTAAATAACGTATTCTTCATTCCCTTCAATTACTTTCATCGGTTTCATCATTAACGGTTTCTACCGACCCAAAGTTTATAAAACTTCTTGACTTACTTTCTTCTGTTGCTACGAGATTCCTCCTCCACTTCCTCTTTTTAACCATATGTAAAGAGAGTAACCCCTACGCCTGCCCCGCCCTCACCCTGGTGCATAATATATAAAATTACATTCTAGAGAGGGGGTGGGGGATGTGGCGACGTGGTTAAGCCGACTGCCTCGCGTTCTAAATATGTGGGTTCGTTTTACGGATTCCACATTCTGTTCACGAGTGCAGTTGTTTCGTAGACCCCTGGAGCTCGTCGCTGGAGCTACGGAGCTAATGCTCCGTGCGACGCTTTCGCCAGACAGCTCCGCAGAGAGAGGTTAAGCCATAAGGATGTAAGGCCTCGTGTAATGACGGCGATCATAGTGCCTTTAGACGCAATTTACTGTAAAAGTTATTTGTATACGTTGCAGTCAACCCAAGCATTTTTGGCTGTTTGTGATATCTTGTCAAATTTACGTTCAGTAATTTGCCATTGCTTTCTAAACAACCGGCACTCATACCATTGTATGAAAACCAATACAAAGCGGCCTGCTGCCAAATCGCCTGCAGATTATGAATTGCGCCAGAAACCTCTTCGCTACAGAGCCGACTTTACTACTATACGCTATATAAGCTGATCAGGGAAATGTCATGAAGTATTCAACAGTGTGGTTACATTTCTCATCTCATCTCATCTCATCTCATCTCATCATGTTCCTCTTGTACCTTGTGGTGTCGAGGTGAAGTACAATCAGCAGGAGAATGCCCGCTTGTGGGCTTCATGTATCGATATTCCCTTGGATTCTGCTATTCCCTCTGTCCATCGTTTACGTGGTCAGCTTCCTCCTCTGCTTCCATCTGGTCTGTAAAACCGCAGACGTTCATTGTGCCTATTTTTTTCATCACTGATCTATCTTGTAGTCCATTAACATTGCCGGGTCTATATCCATTTGTGTCAATCCGTTTATACGTCTTAGTTTTTCTACGAGCAGTATGAAGATCCCTTGCAGGCTTGCTAGGCAAATCGCAGGTTTAGGACAAAAATCTGACCCGAGGGATTTCGTCCCCCATGGCGAGCCACGTGGAGGTGGGGTTGACTTGTGTAGTCTGCGGGTCATCGGCAGGCTACTCATTTTCACTTTTCACCCCTCCTTAAAGAGGCTATCCGATCCTAACCCTGCTGGCTGCAGGGCCAGGCGCAGTTCACACCTTGTAGACCTCAATGTGATTATTACTGAAAAACAAAGTCAGTGATTCATCTTCTTTTTTTAGCGATCAAAGTTTGCTGTGCGACTATTCAGCATGTATCAAAAAAAGTCACACACACAGTCACAATTTTTGGGGCATGTTATGAGAAAAAAAATGAATTGGAGAACTTGGTGACAACTGGTAAGGTCGAAGGGAACAGACCAAGTGGAAGACCTAGAAGCAAATACCAGGATGGCTTGGCCTCGTGGCATGGTCGAGACAGAAACACGGAGCTGATCCACGACTCTGGTGATCGAGTGAGATGGCAAAACATGACCGCCCACGCTTACCGGCATGGCATATGATGGATGGATGGATCATAAAAAGGGTGGCACTCCTGAGGTCTTCGCTGTATCCCAAAGTTTGTGATAATTAAAATGAAATATATAACTTCTTGAGCTACTATTAGAATAGTTTTTAGATAAAATATAAAACCCACGTATTATTAAATATGAAATTATAACAATGTACAGCCCTATGAAGACGGTGGGGAGCACGATATTAGCAATATAATTAATTGGAGCCTATGAATAAACAAACAAAACATCTATTGTTTGTACTAGACAGTCCTTAGAGGAAATACGAGTAGCATTACTATGTGGAAAAGTAATGCAGTGATGTGTGTAGCTTTTGTGTGTTTTTAGATGTTATTGTTAATTTTCTTACAATTTTATTAGCCAATCGGCGGTTGATTCAGAAATAGCCCTCCTGCAACACAGAATGTGGCATGATTTATTTAACATACTACATAAAAACATAATATTCTGGGGAACTACTGACGCCACTCAAACTGCATGAGAAATACATTCACAACTATTGATCAGAATTCATGGTAGGGACAGGAAAGAAGCTGAAATCTTTCGACACGTTATTTTTATTTTAAATGACAGCTATAGACCCTCTGGGATTCCAACCTGCAGATTTTAACAATGATTACAGTGTTTCGCTGAATGACAAGTGCACTTCCATGCACGGCTAAATTATGCTTTTTCCTGTGAGTGCCGATCAATACCTGTTAATTAATTGTCCTACGTGTTTAATTTTATAGAAATAAAAATTTATATATTTTTAATTAAGCCTGTACGCTTCTGGAAAAGTATGTAATAAAATGTGTACACTTCATGAAATTTAATTATGCGGGTGTACCTGAAAATGTTTACTATATTCACAGCACGTGAAGGCACCACATTGACTTAATGGCTCATGCACTCAAACATCAGTCTAAGAATACAGATTTAAATGTTCTCGAGGGGAGATTTTTTTATCGTATCCCTTGACTCTAGGGTCGCCTAGATTCGTAGGCAGGTAACAGTATATTTGCAGAGAGTGGTTACAACAGATTCACCTGCAATAAATGCACTTTTATTTGTAAATTATCGGTGCCTGTTTTACAGCGACGAGGGCAGACTTGCAAAATCATGTTAGTAAGCCGAGTTTAACATGCAATTGGTTTACATATAAATAGCACATCTCTGAAATAAGTTAAAGAATTAAAATATATAGGAAACATGATCACAGAAGATGACAGAATAGATAGAGAAATCGAAATCAGAAGCCAAAATGCATGTGAGCGTATACATCAACTATCACCCATACTGAAACTTCCAAATATATATAAGACCGCAAAACGACAGATAATAAATAGCATATTCACACCAACCCCATGCTACCAGTGTCTGACTTGGACATTATTTAAATCAAACCGACGCAAATGAGCACCTGTGAGATGAGATACTTAAGAAAAACTGCCAATTTAACTATCCGAGACCGGATAAGAAAGGATGCTATCAGACAGACAGTGGGATCAACACCTTGTACATATACTGAAAGACAGAAGATCAAATGGTTTGGTCATCTCGTTAGAATGTCCAACATCAAAGAACATTTGTTACAAAAGCAAGAGGACGCCCGAGAATAAAATGGATTGACGACATCAAAGACATTGTACATTGACACGAAATGACACTTTCCATAGCCACCCATCGAGCGCTGGAGAGCCAATTTTTCCTCCACATGACGCTTGACGCCAAAAATGGAAGAAGATGATGATGATGGCTATGCGGTCGACGTGATATTTGGCACATCAATCATTGGGACCGCTTTCTCCAGAAAATGTTGGCCTAGCACTATATCCACAATACGCCGAGATGATATGGGAATGGTGCTCATGACGTCAATCGTTGGTTGTTGTTGTTTTTTTTTTTTTAATCTATTAGGTCACTTGCAGAACAAAGCTCATCATGACGTGCCGGAAATACTCTCGATCTGTTGCCAGTTCCCCTGCCTCGCGCATGTTCATGCCCAGTGTGTCTTTAATCATGTGTCCACCTTCGTGCTGGTAAATCCCTGCCACGTCTTCTAAGCCTTCCTTCCTTGGTTTCCCCCCTATAAAAATGTGACGTTTGATATGGCTAAAATGTTCCAGTTTCCGAGAAATTAAGGCTGCTTTATGAGTTTAGCAGGGTCTTCTGTTGGAGAGAGAAACCCTCACACATAAAGTAGAGGAAAAAAGACTGACTCTTGGGAAAGTCTACCCACTGTAGGAGACGAGGACCATGTCGGCTCGTTAGATTAGAGTGTATAGATATAGGCCCCACATGAAAGTCAACTCTCCTAACAGTGGCACAGGCACTAAACGGTAAAACTTGAAGCTGAACAATTTGATAAAGACAGCAGGTTTAGGTATCTGGGCTACACTTGTCTGTGATAGAATTATAACTCCCAAAAAAGTATCGCCTTCCCAGACAATAGATTATCAAAGTATAGAAGCACCTGTATTACATTCACTCTCATATATTATATATATATATATATATATATATATATATATATATATATATATATATATATATATATATATATATATATATATATATATATATATATATATATATATATATATTAGTTAGTTGATACAAGAAAGTCTAAATTCACGTTAAGTATTTATATTATAAGTGTATGATTTATGTTTATAAAATGCTGAAAACGAGAAGTGTTCATAGAGCTATCGGGGTGGCGTAGAGCCGTTCCTGTTTTCGGAGCTATGTTCGACCTAAGTTCTAGGTCCCAGAATTAGGCCCAAGTGGTATGTGGGTCAGGCAAAGATAGTTCTTCCCACTTAGCTCAGACTGATGCCTTCCTTGGCGGCGACTGTAGTGTCTACCACACCGTCTCTTCTCACTACGGTGCTGACTGATAAAAGACTCTGCACTGCGTTCTGTCTGGTGGGTCAGACACTCAATTGCGATTAGCATCGTTAGATCGTTGTTGGTACAGTATGCAATCTCTGGTTGTCTCTCAAGCTGAAACGACACAAAGGCACACTATTAAGTTTCTGGTGGAGATTTACTTCCCTACCTTTCCCCACATGTTTTTCGGCCTAACATTCTATGTGCCAAGTTATTTCTTGACTGGCTCGAACAATTCACTTGACAATTTAAGGATACTCTATGCACACAAACCACAGAAGTCTTTTGCGTCCTTGGTTAACACGTTCAAGTTTATTGCTGAACAGCACTCACGCGTGGCTGTCAAACACCGCCAGCTGCTTGCCGTTATCGCGTCCTGTGTATGACAAGAACACGCGCTGTTTCTTAATATTATGCATGGTTAAACTAATCGTCATGAAAGTGCCTGGGTTGTGCATGTTGACTATCCTACAATATCTCAATCTATCTCTTAACTAATGAGTTTACTCACAAACATAACCTGCAACCAACAGTCGCTTGCCACTGAGTGCATTGGGCCGGTTTTCTGGCCATCTTTGTTGATAACAAGCCTTGAGTGATGATCTGCTGTTTGTCGGCGTTCTCGGCTTCATAAATAGGCCTGGGCTTCGTGATTCTTCTTCTCACCCGCTTTATTCCATGGATGGGATACTCGCTGACTTAAACAAAGCCATTATCTGGTGTAATTTCACTTCTAAGCGTGGCTGGTTCAATGTTTCTCCTCTCACGTCTCGATCCTCGGCCCCGAATGTCCAAACATGTGGGCTGTCTTAGTCAGCCGGTGCGCAGTCATGTGACTGTGCTAGCTCCGTCCACTGGCTGGGCACTGCATGACCAGTGTATTCTAGTTTTTCAGATCGTTTGTATGAATCGATCTCATTTCGCCTTCTAGTGGGTGTACCTACTAGTTTGCGGCTATAAGGCTCATGGCACTATGAAGACCTATCATCGGGCGAAAAACTATCTGACGATACAGAAATATGTTCTATAGCTGCTCCTTTACTCTGTGAGATGACTAGCTGACATATAGTACTAGACAAATAGCCACAGATTATGTCCCTACACACCCGTTGATGCTTCACATAAATGAAGTCAAATTAATCATGAGTGAGAATTAGACTGAATGAAGCTAATTGCTGTGAATCCCTCCGACAATCAACTGTATCCAATACACTCATGTCGCATCCTACCTCGCTACAGAACAATGGAAGTATACTATGACTAACTTCTATTGATCCCTGCGATTACGACACTCTACGCCTGACACTTCTAGCACTCCTGACTTTACTATGAACCAAGACGTCTAACAAACAATCAAGAATTTGATTCTGACTATGAATAGTAAACAATCAAGAACTCTCATCGACGAAAGATTCTAATCAACCCAAAAAAATTATAATCGCTGAGATTTCTAATCGGACCAAGAATTCTAATTAAACCAAGAATTATAGTACACAAGCATCTGTACTCCTGTCCAGTCATTTGATTTTCACTGCCGTCATCGTACCATCATTGCGTGTGTTCTAGCTAGGTTATAACAACACGTGTGTTACTCTATCTTGATGACCTTTGTCATCCGTGTGGTTAGAATTATTTATGTTCTATGATTGCAACAGTTCTGCATCGTGGGTAATCCCTCCTAAAATACATTACACTTACACTCCTTCACTAACAATTATGACTCTAATCACTAGCCTAGTCAACAAGCTTCTGTACTACTGCCTCGTGATTGTGACTGCAGTCATAGTACAATCATTGCTTGAGCTTTATCTAGGTGATAATAACCCGGTTCATGAAAATTCTGGTAATGTTAGCGAGCTTGGCCTACATCATCACATTAATAAGTGATTTATATATGCCTCTGGACAAATGAATCTTCTCTGACAGTACATCAATACTATATGTTGTGAAACATGCCATTATGATTGATCTTTCGTATAGAGACTATGAAGTTTCAACCACATTGTGAAAGACTGGTAATATCTTACCACAGAATATCGAAACCTATCTAGCCGTCTCCCTGGCATAAGGGTTAACGTCTTTCTCCGTAACCCCGTATATTCTCGTGAGTACCGCAGGTGCGAGATCGCGCCGCGTTGGTTATTTACGGGGGTATGTGAGTCGGTCTCTCAAAAAGCAATGGCAAACTACTGAGCGTAATATTGCCTAATACATCAACAGCAGCTGAAAGATGCTGGTGGATATGCAACATTTTTTTAAAAAAAACAATCTAGCACATGTGAGGTTTTAATGTTGTGTACAATCAAACAACGTATCATTATTTTTCGGATTCACGCAAACCAAGATCAGTGTACACTTGTTTAAACGGTCTGGGCAAATATTTTAAATAATATTGTAGGTGACAAACTTTGTGTTTCCCAAAAGTGCTCAGATCCGCTCAGCTCTACACTGGTCAAGAGAACAGACTAGATTTCGGCCTGGCGCTTCCCACTACAGTCGCCCCCCCCCCCCCACCTTTTATTCGCGCTTGTGCTGCGTTCTAATTGGTTGACCCCTGACCCCGCAGTTACGGGCTTACTAGTCTTACTATGACTTGCCATTTTGTCCGGTGTTCTACACAATTCCCCCCCCCCCCCCATCATCCATTGTTGCTGCTTGCCAGCGAACTGTTAGGGGTATGTTTACAAGCTAATGCTGACAGTTCTGAATGTATGGGCTCAAGAAGTCAGCCGACAACAGTTGCGTCACAGGTGTGGAGTGAACAACAATCTTTATTGAACAACAGCAGCATCAGCAATAGCAATGCAATAGCTACGTCGGCCCAGTCACGCCGTATTCACGTCTCCATTAGCACCTGATCAGCTTAAACTCCACAGCCTCTTGTTATGACCACTGACAACTGTATTTCTTAGACACAAATGTTTAATACTGCCCTACTTACAGTCTGGCGGTTCAACTCAACCGGAGGTCAGCACAGGCCTGTCGACTAGCCCAAACGGCTTGTTTACGGTCGTGTGTTCAGTCGCCTGGTTGCGGTGGCGTCTCTGCTAACCATTATAGATTGTTGGCTGCTGCATAAACTATCTTGACAAACTCTTAATAAACTTTCATGATGGATACTTTCTTTGTTCTCCTCGACTTTCAACTCTGGGTCTCAGTTTACTTGCGAGGTCGACGTCAAGGCGGTTCTCAGCAGACTAATCTGTGCCCGCCGCTTTCCGCGCTCGCCCGATCCATCACGTGACCCAAGCTCGCTATCTGATTGGCTCTTAATTTTAGGCGTCTCTTTATTCTAGTTCTTTCTTCCAGTTTACTGTGAATATCCTCACTAATACTGACTAGTTTCTAATTGTTGTCCGTTACTTTTTTCTACTGGGCAGACTCATGGCACTGCTAGGCATGCGCATACATATTATACGATACGGTGAAACAAGTGCAGGATTTACGTATAAGCTAAACAAGCTATAGCTTAGGGCCCCCAAGAAAGTGGGGGACCCAAAAAATATTGTCCGAGTGAGCAATTGTCATATATGTATACTTAAGTATACTGCAGTATTATTAGCGATTTCGTTGCTAACGGAGGAGTGAGTGCAGTATACGAAAATAACCCTGTCGTGTTTCCTATTGGATAAATACGAAACTGTTTTTTATGAAAATCGCTAATGACAACTTTAACGAGGGGTCAAAAGGTTATTCTTCAGTCTTGCATGCTTGAAAGCTATTGCAAGTGAATTGTTTGAAGAATATTTTCCACTGTTTGCCCAAGGTAAGGAAGTTTGTAGTTTGCCTTGTTTATTGTCAAAGGTAAGCTAATTTAACCTGCATTTTTGAACTGCGCACTGCGCATCCAATTTTACATATAAATGTTGAGTTTCAACAATATTCGTTATGCAGAAGACATAGAATAAAAAAAATTTATGAGCATGGTCGTGGTGTGTACTCTTATTAAATTCATAATGTCGGAATCGCGGCATATTGGATTGGTGTCTGCTTTTTTTAATAAACAAGAAGATTTACAATCATCAAGTTAAACAAAATATCAATATACGTTTAAAATCTATTACATATTTATTGTGTTGCTTTATATTTATTGTATTTATTGTTCATCTTGCTACATGACTTAAAATTTATGAAAGTCAAGTCAGTTTTCAAACTTGTCCATCGTCCATTGCTGAAATTTAATTGACTGGTTCACAGTTTTATTTGTATTGAAAAATGTCTTATCAAGAGAATTATACTTTATTGTGCATTTATGAATGCTGTGTCCATTTTTGCACACAACTATAGAGGTTCTAGCAAGATTCGTTATGCAGAAGTGTGGGGAAAAAAATATTTTGTGAGACCACCTGGTTACATCTTTACAATCGGGAAAATTCACAATGGCGGCATTCCAGCATATACTATCACACTAGTGTCTGTTTTTATTGAAACACTGGAGATGTAGAATCATAATATACAAAATATCAAATAATTTCTACAGATAATTTGTGTTGTTGATTTAATAATTTTTATTCATGTGACGTGGCGGAATCATTGTTGATTTGTCTGCCCACCGTTTACCAGAAGTTATAAAAGTGGAGCTCAAAAGAGGAAAAAGAAGCAGAGAGCTGAAGAAGAGCTTAGCAAGATAACAAAATTAGATAGTTTCTTAACAAAGATAGATAAGGGGCCTGATGAACCAAAAGCCTCTACCACAGTGAGTCAGTCACAGGATATTCACCCTATTCCTGATACAGAGCCTGGTACATCTAGTTGTATAGAATCTACTTCAACGAATGAAGCAACAAATATTAAGATTAATAAACCAGAGAGCAGTACAAGCACAAAAGATTCAGCATCAAAAAACAAACAGAATGATGTTGGGGTATGGGGTGATTTAAGTAAAGATGAGATACTGGGTAGAAAAAGGTCCGTCAGAATGTTTTAGCACTCAAATGGTTCATTTGAAAAAATCAAAGAAGCTTTTGCAAACAAGACAGATATTGCTCGAAAAGCTTGTTCTATCCCAAACGGGCTATGGTGAAAAATATTACAGAGAATGGTTAGTATATTCGCCAGCAACTGGTCGTGTATACTGTTTCGTGTGTAAACTCTTTTCAAATTCTTCTACACCATTATCATCCGATGGATTTTGTGATTGGCGCAACACCTATTTAGTTCAAAGTCATGAAAACTCTGCAGACCATATAACAGCTTCGGTAACAAATCTTACAAGAAAACGTGGCTCAACAATTGACTGCCAGCTAGCAGAACAAATTAAATAATAAACGACAGTACTGGAAAAATGTTCTTGAACGAGTTGTGGCAGCCATAATTACTATGGCAGAGCGTGGTTTACCTTTCAGAGGAAATAAGGAAACACTTGGTTCTCCTCACAATGGCAATTTCCTTGGATTACTTGAACTTATAGCAAAATTTGATCCTTTTCTAGCAAGCCATATACACAAATTTAGGAATAAAGAATCAGGTGTCACATCTTATCTTTCTAAAACAATATGTGATGAATTTATCCAAATTATGGCACATAAAGTAAGAGACTCAATCTTGGATGATTTAAGAACTGCAGGGTACTTCAGTTTATCTGTAGATTCCACTCCAGACATGTCCCATATTGATCAGCTCACTTTTATTGTGAGGTATGTTTCACCAGATGATGGGCTCCCTATTGAACGTTTTCTAACTTTCCTAGAGATGGGTAGCCACACAGGGGAAAGTATGGCTAAGATGGTGCACAACTACCTTACAAAAGAGTGCAAAATAGATTTTAGTAAGTGTCCAGGCCAGTCATATGATAATGCTGCCAATATGTCTGGCAAATACAAGGGTATGCAAGAAATAATATTGAAGATCAACAAGTATGCTATGTATATTCCATGTGCTAGTCATTCCCTGAATCTTGTTGGTAGAGCAGCAGTAGACTGTTGTTTAGAGGCAGTAAACTTTTTTGGAATTGTTCAAGAAATATATAATTTCTTTTCATCATCTACACATAGATGGGCAGTACTGTTGTCATTCTTCAAAGATGATTCAAAAGTTCCAAAGTCTTTGTCAAAGACTAGATGGGAAGCACATTCAATTGCCACAAGTGCAAATACTTGAGTAGTTATGATGGAATAATTTCTGCATTGCATCAGCTGTATATTGAAACTACAGAGAAAGGCGAAACAAGAAATCAAGCCATAAACATTTTGAATAAAATAGAGGAGTTTGAATTTATGGTATTGTTATGTTTGTGGAGTTACTTGCTAGTCAATCACTGCAAGACTCCCAAATTAGTCTAGATGTATGTAGGAAATTGTATGCTTCACTTTCGGATTTTGTTAAAGGTTCCAGGGATCTTTTCGATCATTTTGAAGAAGAAGCAAAGAAAAAATTGCCTGATGTTGATTACAAGAAAAGAAGATATAGAAGAAGGCATATCAATGATGATGAAGATGATGCTTTAGAGAACCTTGAGCCAAGAGACAAGTTCAGAATCAAAACATTTATACCTGTGATGGGATGCATTAGAGTCAAGTCTGGCACAGAGGGTCTCAGTATACAATGATGCTGCAAAAAAGTTTTCATTCTTAACAAAACTAGAAGCTATAGAAGAAGATATTCATGAAGGAGTTAGTGCTTTATGCCAAACATATCCTGAAGATGTGGACATGAATCTTGTAGGAGAAGTCAAGCATTTTCATCAATAAGTTAGACATAGTCAAGCCCATAGTTCAGCGGAACAAGATAGTCTGACACATCAGGATCTGTATAGGGTAATATTTAACGATCGTGTCCAATCAGCATTCCCTAATGTAGAAGCATTTTGAGATTGTTTCTTAGTATGATGGTTGCAAATTGCTCTGGAGAAAGATCTTTTTCTCAGCTGAAGAGGATAAAAAATGAACTTAGAACAACAATGACTCAAGATAAATTATGTTTCCTCAGTCTCATGTGCATAGAAAGCGACAAACTACGCAGTTTATCATTTGATGATGTCATCGGTGACTTTGCTCTGGCAAAGGCAAGAAATAAAATATTTTAGTTTAATATAATTCCTTAATTCTTATAACATGTTTCAAGAGATTAGATAATTAGCCTTTGTAAATTGTGCCTTTTAAAAGAACTTTTGTTTCTTTTTACCAGAGCTTGCATTTTTATGTTTGTTATGAATAAAAATGATTTTAAGTTAAAGATTTATTATTTCACTATCAATATACTTGTTAATTGTATTTCAGTTTAACCCTCTAGGTATCCGACAATCATATTTGTCACTGACATAGAATATCTGGACTTATAAAGGGCCCCATATTTCAAATAGCTTAGGGCCTTATTAAGTCTAAATCCGGCCCTGGGTGAAACTTGTACAACATTTATAATTACATTAATTATAACTCTTCTGTTTGCATAAGAAAATGTGAGGTTTCCAAGTACACCATTACTATGAGCCAGTTTTTATTCCATCTTCAGATCTTATAGTATGTTATTATTTTCTTCCATGGTGCTCTCGGAATGTTTCTTTAACGTTTTTTTTTTTCGTTCGCTCACTTTGAAATCAAGCGTAATCCATACACGTGCGGGTATTACTCCTAGTTGCCACTTCTGGGGACTGCACCGGACTGATATTTGTGTGTGTGATTAGCATTCCCTACCAAACTGTCGCATATCATCAGGCCCCATCTGCCACCTTCTCTTTCCTCATTATATCACATCTACCACACTCTCTTGCCTCATTATATCACACCTACCACCATCTCTTGCCTCATTATATCACACCTACCACCATCTCTTACTCATTATATCACACCTACCACCCTTCCGCCCCAGACCATGTCACATCTACCACCGTTTTGAGTCTCACCAGTCCACAACCCCCCCCCCCCCCCTCCCGTTCCCGTCACACCATGTTCCATCTACAATCATTTAATGCTCAACACAAAAAAAGCATGTTCCGAAGCAAGAACTAGCTTCTTATTCCTTCATTCGCTTGAAATGGGGCTTCTTATTCCTTCATTCGCTTGAAATGTGTCTGTAACGGCAATGTTGCCTAATCAAAAACCAGCTGCTTCTTTCTTCCTTCGCTTGAAATGTGTCTGTAATGGCAATGTTGCCTAATCAAAAACCAGCTGCTTCTTTCTTCCTTCGCTTGAAATGTGTCTGTAATGGCAATGTTGCCTAATCAAAAACCAGCTGCTTCTTTCTTCCTTCGCTTGAAATGTGTCTGTAATGGCAATGTTGCCTAATCAAAAACCAGCTGCTTCTTTCTTCCTTCGCTTGAAATGTGTCTGTAATGGCAATGTTGTCTAAGCAATGGTCTGTAATGTGATGGAGCCATAACAGTGTGTGGACCTAATTGCACAGAGGATTAAGTGGCCAGTCTTTCCCTCTCTTGGCGGGCGACGAACGCAGGCGCTGAAACCTCCTCCGATTGGGTCATGAAATTACCAGCGAAGCCCCCTATCAACCACACTAATGTGCCCGTCTTTAGTTCCTATCCAGGTGACATATATCACCTTCTGGTCCCCTTGATATTATTGATATCGTTGATATTGTTCGAAGGTTGAACCGTAGGGCTAACATTCTCGACCTTCGAACAATATCAACGACAATGTACTTAGTATTTCAGCCCAAGTATTACCTCTTTGTCCACGTCATATGATATATAACTCTGTAGTATGCACCTGGCTAGATGAAGCGAAATGTCAGGCATGAAACCGTGCAATACTTTGTTTATGGCGTCTTTGTTTCAATGTTGAACGTCTAATGCACGAATATATTTATCAAATGTTAAGACCAGCTTTTTTCTCCGCGCTATTTTCTGCAAGAGCAAATTTCCTGTGTCAATTGTGACGTCACATTGAAAGCAGGTCTCACTTCGTGATGACGGAGACGGATCAGGCGCGGTAATAAATCCACTTCTCATACAGACAAGCTGAAATATCCTGCCTTGAGGCTGAGAGTGCAGTCGCGTGCCATATTTTGCAACGCATAATCGAAGACCCTGCGTCTCCCACTCCCCCACTGAATGCCTCCTACATCTGATTTTTCCACATTCTGCCACGTTGTTTTAATCACAGGCCGGTGGCATTACACCGCGACAAAATGTGCAGCGAAGGTGTTAGGACGCGATTCGTATTCCCGAATACCCGGGTTCGAAACACAGCGGTGCTCTGTTTTTTGTTTTTGTTTTTTGTTTCAAAAAAAGATATAGGTGTCGGTCGTTCAGAAAGCATTGGCAAACTACTGAACGTAAAACTTGCCCAGGAATCACGAACAGCCAAAATGCTGTGGTTGACCGCTATGTCCTGTGAAGGACATGCAGCTATTTTATTTTTTAAATTTAATCAGCATCACCCAATGGTTCGTCCTGTGGAGAGGTTTTTTCCCATAGCATGCGCTGGAAATGTTTCTCTGTCATGTGTAAGCTACCAATCAGATTTTGAATTCTTATACCTTGTGGTAATCTTCTTCTTCTCTTCTCCAGTATACTTACCTCCTTACTTATCTAATCTAGATACGTTTGTCTTTTTTGCATGCCCACGGTATTTCATTTTCCACAGTTATATATGTTTTAATAATCAATGCTTTTCAATGCTGAGTTCTTGTTGGACAGCCAAAGAAATCTTACTGCCTTCATTAACACGCTACTAATGAAGAATCGGAAAGGACGGACGGACCGACAAGGGGACGGACGGACGGGCGGACAGAGGCTGAGAGGTAGAATGAACGAACGAACGATCAGACTTTATTTTCGAAGGGTTAAGAATTGGGCACGCAGGCCCGTCTAACATTTTGCTCTTCTATCACTCTCATACATTATTTCATCCACACACTATTCGAGGCTAACTGAGAACAACAACAAAATAAATGATATGCATTATAAAGGCATACAAGAAATGCAAAAACCACTACTACATGACTCACTAAAATTAATGAATGATGTAGCAGTTGTTATTATTAGCTGCGGGAAACATACTGTCTACCAAAAGAGCACTGATTGTTATACTTGGGTTTTATTATTGTTATTATTGTTATTATTTTTTTTAAATTATTATTAAGGGGGAAGGTAATCTGCACTGAGATAGTGATCGAATAATTTGCGATTATATGTGTAGGGATTGGTTATGTCTTGGATTTCTTGAGGAAGACTGTTCCACAGCTGAGCTGCGGAATATGCTAGACTTGTTTTGTATAAGTCTATCCTAGGCTTCGGAATGTGTAATATATTTAGTCGTAGAAGAGACAGGGTCGTAGACAGAGTCGTAGACAGTCAGAGAGACATCGGTACAGATTGTGTAGCTATAACTTGTAACAAACAGTACTGTAGCCGAGACCCCCCCCCCCCCCCCCCAGTGAATCAATATGTGAGAAAAAGACTGACGCTGGATCGGGCAGGCGTTGAGAACACATGAAAATAGTCTAATTAGACAGTCCTTTACCCTGAGTTCGAAACACAACTGCGGGATATTTGTCAGCAGACCGCCTGGTGTTGGTTTCCATATAAGATATGAGTGCCGGTCGTTCAGAGAGCAAGGAAAACTACTGAACGTAAACTTGCCAAGAAATCACAAACAACCATTATTATTATTGATTATGATGATGGTGTTATCGCTAGTGAATTAGTATTAGGCTTACGGTTAACTGATTGATGTGTCATAACGATAGTAAGGCAAGGCTATGTTGCTTTAGTTGGTAGATCTGTCACATCGTGTTATCATTGTTCTTCTTTTTTTTCTTCTTCGTTCGTTCGAAATGATTGTTTTGGACGTAACTGCGCTGTGCCTGTTTACAGCTGAGCTGCGGTATTTGCGCGTTTCGGTCGACACATCCGACTTCTTCAGACATTTGTTGACCGGGTTAACCTTTCTGCTGGGAGGTTATCTTGCATTAATATGAAACGTAAGCTCGAATAGGAAAATAGTCCAGAGGTGCCGACAACTGTCCAGCAATGAAGTAATGGAACTTGAATAAAAATGACTCACAAGAAGGCTGGCAAATAACTTGCTGTGGCTACGTTTATTAGCCGATATTCTCCAGTAGTATTTAACCATGTAGTTAATCCATTTTAATAAAAATATCGATCGTGTCTGTAAACTGCCAGGCTGGCCGATCGTGATAAGACATCAATGATCACACTGCTGAGAACTATCGCATCATTATAATTACAGTCCTTCATTTTCTTCTGTCTATCCAATGTTGCCAAAAACATTCTTCTGATGTGGCATGCTCAATTTCATTTCTATCTTCGGCATCTGTCCCACATCATTATCCTGATATCTACACTGCCATGATTCAGATTTCTCCTTTACTAAATCTCAGCCATTAATAAAATTACCCTGCCAGAAAATATCTCAATGTATCGGAGATGGCTTGAACATACTGCTTCTCCAGTTACGCTCTCTGATCTCAATGTCGTATCGTATCTATTGACAAACAAATCTGACGTGATCTCCGTTATACGTCAGATGCTTAGTTATGTGTAGATTTTTGGTTCGGGAGTTTTGCTCCTCTTATTATTGCGTTATAAGCTCCGCTACGACTTGGCACTTTCCATGTGTTTCGTAGGACATTCGACTCTCGATGTTGTGGTGTTATCTTCATTCTTCTATCCTAGCTGGCCCATTTAGAACAGCTGAACACATCCCGGTTGATCCTCAAGGGAAGGAAAAGGCAGACCATGGCATTCCCCGTCATCCAAGTGAGCTTCCATAAGTGCAGAACCGACACATAGCGCTCTGATATTGAGCTCACCCAAGGAATCATCACGTCCCGCACATGACTGCTTAGCTACACTTCTATATGTTGGACCGTCCATTCACCACAGGTTACTCCTCCAGAAACCTTTTGATGCAATCTGCAGATGACATCCACACAGTCAGCTTTCGATTCAGATTTTCCACGTAATGGATTTCCTAGCCAAGTAATATTCCATTTTGTGCCACTGGGGTACTTTTTTCCACCTTTGATGACACCAAAAACAATGGGCTTTCGTTACCATTGTTCAATTATAGTCACTAAGCCACTTAATGTTCCATGTCAAATATAGACTTCTATGCCTTTAGGACATAAATGGTTTAAGATTTTTTTATGAAACAGCAGGTAGGAGAGCTGTATGTGTAGGTGAATGTTTGTGAGTGAATATGCATTGTTCACCGCCCTGGGGCTGGCACGGCCAGATAACCCTGCCATATACGATCTAATTACTGGTCTGTGTAAGGCAGGCGGGCTCTGCAGCTTGTAAAGTACACCCCGGACACATGGGGATTGTGCGAATGTATGTAATAAATCCATCAGCAGGCTATCCGGGTGTTGTATTCATCTATACAATTAGCTCGTCCTTGAGCGTTCTCATGAGTCCGATACTACGTGAGTGGGTTGTTCCTCGGTGTTTAGAAGGCACTTTAGGGAACTCCATGAGGGGCTAGATAATTGATGGAACACACAGATTAATGGAGCAGGTAATTTTATTGTAGAAGTTTTCATGTTTGAACTCCTAATTATATTTGAAAATTAACTTAAATTTGGCACACAGGTCGAAACGATTGAATGATATGATCTAGCGTGCATTTGTGTGTGTGTGTGTGTGTGTGTGTGTGTGTGTGTGTGTGTGTTTGTATGTGTTCTTGTGTGTGTGTGTGTGTGTGAGTGTGTGTGTGTGTGTGTGTGTGTGTGTGTGTGTTAGTTGCGAAATAGAGCGTGTGTTGTGGATTCGAGACAGAGAGACAGACAGACAGACAGACAGACAGACAGACAGACAGACAGGCAGGCAGGCAGGCAGGCAGGCAGGCAGGCAGGCAGGCAGGCAGGCAGGCAGCGTAGTCAGTTTGGAATTTTACAAGATAAGAAAAGTATGGATCAATTCGTGTGATGACTCCCTTCCGTGCCATGACACAAGATTGTCAAAAATATTCTCACGCTGTATTCCTCTATTACTCTTTCTGCAAATCTTTTTAGTTGTCACATTTCCAGTTTTTGTCTTCTCATATCGTGGCCTCCTCCGAAGTCGGAGAGTGTCTGCCTGTACGGCGAGGAACCGCCAGTCTGCACACCAATAAGCCAGACATGGGACAACGGATACTCACGCAAACCTCAGGTCCTGTATGACATCACACTGATGTTGGACAACAGGATGTCTTCATCCGACATACAGGACTTCGCCTTGGAGCTCAAGCCAACGAACACAAGCAAGCAAGCATATCGTGGCCAAAACAAAACGATGACTGCCTCTTTCTGGAATCTGTGATAAGTTGTCTTTGCGACTCTGCTTACCTTGAAACGTCATTTATATGGTACTAGCTGCCCGGCCCGGCTTCGCCCAGGCTCTGGCGGGGATCTATCTATCTATCTATCTATCTATCTATCTATCTATCTATCTATCTATCTATCTATCTATCTATCTATCTATCTATCTATCTATCTATTTATCTATCTATCTATCTATGTATCTATGTATCTATCTATGTATCTATGTATCTATCTATCTATCTATCTATCTATCTATCTATCTGTCTGTCTGTCTGTCTGTCTGTCTGTCTGTCTGTCTGTCTGTCTGTCTGTCTGCTTGTCTTTCTGTCTGTCTGACCCGGCCCGGCTTCCCCCAGCTCCTGGTGGGGAGCATCTCATTTAATTCATATAAGTAGTCATATAAGCTCCCGTTCCCGACTATCTATCTGTCTGTCTGTCTGTTTGTCTGTCTGTCTATCTGTCTGTCTGACCCGGCCCGGCTTCGCCCAGACCCTGATGGGGAGCAAATCATTTAATTCATATAAGTAGTCATATAAGACTCCCGTTCCCGACTATCTGTCTGTCTGTCCGACCCGGCCCGACTTCGCCCAGGGCCCTGGGGGGGAAACATCTCATTTAATTCATATAATAGTCATATAAGCTCCGTTCCCGATTTTTTAAAATTTTTTTCTATCATCCTATCTATTTTTATCTTTTATCTATCCTTTT
>JACEFZ010002328.1:0-17197 GCA_014155875.1 Cepaea nemoralis
GGTATTTCAGTCGTGTAAAGGGAAGAACAACGATATGATTTGAATGGCGAACTCTCTCCTCCTCTCTTCTCCTCCCTCTACCTCCTCCCACCACCCTTCTCCTCTTCTCCTCCCTCTCATCCCTCTCCCTCCTCCTCCTCTTTCTCCCTCTTCCTTCTCCCTCTTCCTCTCCCCTCCTCCTCCATCCTCCTCCCTCCGCCTCCTCCTCATCTTCCCTCCTCCTCCCTCTCCCTCCTCCTCCTGCATCCCTCCTCCTCCTGCCTCCTTCTCCCTCATCATCCTCCCTCCTCTTTCTCCTTCTTCTCCCTCTTCCCTCTTCCTCCTCCTACCTCCTCCCTCCTCCTCCCTCTACCTCCTCCTCCCTCCACCCTCCTCCTCTTCCTCCTCCCTTTCCTTCCTCCTCCTCCTCCCTCTTCCTCCTCCTCCCCCTACCTCTTTCCTCCTCCCTCCTCCTCCTCTTCCACCTCCCTTTCCTTCCTCCCCTCCTCATTCTCCCTCCTTCCTCTCCCTCCTTCCTCCTCCTCCTTCCTTCTTCTCACTCTGCCTCCTCCCTCCTCCTCTCCCCTCCTACTCCCTCCTCCTCCTTCTCCCTTCTTCTCCCTTCTTCTCCTCCTCTCCCCTCCTCCTCCTACCCTCTTCCTCTTCCCCTCCTCCGTCTCCCTCCTCGATCCTCCTCCTCCCTCTTCCTCCTCCTCCCTCTTCCTCCTCCTTCCTCTTCCTCCTCCTTCCTCCTCCTCCCTCTTCCTCCTCCATCCTCCTCCCTCTTCCTCCTCCTTCTTCCTCCTCCTTCCTTCTCCTCCCTCCTCCTCCCTCTTCCTCCTCCTCCTACCTCCTCTCTCCTCCTCCCTCCTCCCTTTTCCTCCCTCCTCCTCCTCCCTCTACCTCCTCCCTCCTCCTCTCCACTCTTCCTCCTACCCTCTTCCTCTTCCCTCCCCCTCCTCCCTATCCCTCCTCCTCCCTTCACATTCCTCCTCCTCCCTCTTCCTCCTCCTCCCTCCTTTTCCCTCCTCCTCCTTCTTCCTCCCTCCTCCTCCTCCTCCCTCCTCCCCCTGCTCCTTCCTTCTCCTCCCTCTCCTCCTCCTCCTCCCTCCTCCTCCTCCCTCTACCTCCTCCCTCCTCCTCCTTCACATTCCTCCTCCTCCCTCTCCTCCTCCTCCTCCCTCCTCCTCCCTTCACATTCCTCCTCCTCCCTCTTCCTCCTCATCCCTCCTCCTCATCCCTCCTCCTCCCTTCTCCTCCTCCATCCTCCTCCCTCTACCTCCTCCTCCTTCACATTCCTCCTCCTCCCTCTTCCTCTTCCTCCTCCTCCTCCTCATCCCTCCTTCTCCCTCCTCCTCCTTCTTCCTCCCTCCTCTCCTCCCTCCTCCCCTCCTCCTTCCTCCTCCTCCCTCTCCTCCTCCTCACTCCTCCTCCTCCCTCTACCTCCTCCCTCCTCCTCCCTTCACATTCCTCCTCCTCCTCCCTCCTCCTCATCCCTCCTCCTCCCTCCTCCTCCTCTCTCCTCCTCCCTCCTCCTCCTCCCTCCTCCTCACCACTCCTCCTCCCTCCTCCTCCTTCTTCCTCCCTCCTCCTCACTCCTCCCCTCCTCCTTCCTCCTCCTCCCTCTCCGCCTCCTCCCTCCTCCTCCTCCTCCCTCCTCCTCCCTCTACCTCCTCCCGCCTCCTCCCTTCATATTCCTCCTCCTTCCTCTTCTTCCTCCTCCTCCTCTCTCCGCCTCCCTCCTCCTCCTCCTCCCTCTACCTCCTCCCTCCTCCTCCCTTCACATTCGTCCTCCCTCCTCCTCCTCCCCTCCTCCTCTTCCCTCCTCCTCCTCCCCCTCCTTCTCCTCCTTCTCCCTCTTCCTCCTCCCTCTTCCTTCTCCCTCCGCCTCCTCCCTCCTCCTACTCTCTCCTCCGCCTCCCTCCTCCTCCCTCTCCCTCCTCCTCCCTCTCCTCCTCCTGCTCCCTTCTCCTCCTGCGTTCTCCTCCTCCCTCCTTCTCCCTCCTCCTCCCTCTTCCTCCTCCCTCCTCCTCGCCTCCTCCTCCACCCTACTCCTCCCTCCTCCTCCTAATCCCTCCTCCTCCCTCCTATTCCTCCCTACTCCTCCTGTCTCCTCCCTCCTCCTCCCTCCTCTTCCCTCCTCCACCTCCCTCTTCCTCCTCCCTCCTACATTTACCCAAGACAGACAGACAGTCAGACAGATAGTCGGGAACGGGATCTTATATGACTACTTATATAATTTAAATGAGATGCTCTCCACCATGGGCTGGGCCGGGTCAGACAGACAGACAGACAGATAGATAGATAGATAGATAGATAGACAGACAGACAGACAGACAGACAGACAGACAGACAGACAGACAGACAGACAGACAGACAGACAGACAGACAGATAGACAGACAGACAGACAGACAGACAGACAGACAGACAGACAGACAGACAGACAGACAGTCGGGAACGGGAACTTATATGACTACTTATATGAATTAAATGAGATGCTCCCCACCAGGAGTTGGGCGATGCAGGGCCGGGTCAGACAGACAGACAGATAGATAGTCGGAACGGGAACTTATATGACTACTTATATGAATTAAATGAGATGCTCCCCATCAGAGTCTGGGCGAAGACGGGCCGGGTCAGACAGACAGACAGACAGACAGACAGACAGATAGACAGACAAGACAGACAGATAGTCGGTAACGGGAACGAGAACTTATATGACTACTTATATGAATTAAATGAGATGCTCCCCACCAGAGTCTGGGCGAAGCCGGGCCGGGTCAGCTAGTTTGTAAATAAGAGAAGTAATGGCTGCAATAGGACACTTAGAACATAAACACAATCAGATGGTGTAACTCCTGCGATAAGTGAGAGATAAACAACACACAGACATAGTGAACATTCCTTACAACCAACTATACTACGGCAAACGTCAGTCACAGGCCGGGGGTGGGGTGGGGGAATCAATGATGATACACCCTCCCCCCCCCCCCCCCCACACACACACACACAAATAAGTTCTGCTACAAGACAACGAATCAACGTTACGATTGTAATAATCTTCCTCAAGAACAACACAAGCATATCTAACGAAACATGTGGAATAAGAAATTTGCTGTAATTAGTTGTAACTAAGGAGTTCGTGCTTTGTGCGACGATTTCCGCAGGCCGCCTTGTGGAGTACATTAAAACATACCTAGAGTTTTCTATTTATGTAATATGTGAAAAGTTACAAGTACAAGCTCGTACAATTAGAAACGGTATAGTTTGTCTCAACCACACACACACATAGACACACACACACACACACGCATGCACACACACACACACACACATACACACACACACACACACACACACACACACACACACACACATATATATATATATATATATATATATATATATATATATATATATATATATATATATATATATATATATATATATATAAGCTTCTATAACGTAGCGTGTAATTCACAACTAAAAACACAAAAAACAGCCTTGCAACTGTTAAATATCGCTAGGAAAAATTGCAAAAGTAATCCCTCTGCTATGTTGAGTAAACTTTTGTGAATGGGTGTGTGAAAATGTTTTCTGTCTAGTTTCATGTCAAATCTAACAGCCCTCAGTGAGATAGTACTGATTGTGCTATTTTAAGGAACTTCTGACTACTGTTTCTGAAATACATATGAATCAAGATAGAGACAGTCGTCCCTATGCTATTTTAAGTAATGTCTGACTGATGTTTCTGTCAAGTATATGAGATCAGTGTGAGATAGTTATTATTGTGATATGTTGAGTAACACATGACCAGTGTGTGTGTGTCAAACATATGAGACCATGGTGGGACAACCGTCCGTGTGCCATGCAGACTAACATCTGACTTGTGTTGTTTGTCACATAAGACGGGGCTGGTATATGTTCTCCGGAAGTGCACAGACAAAACAATCCATGACTCCCGGCACACGAATTCTAGTATTATTTCAATTTTTTTTTTGCATATTCTATTTACAGGAGATCCGGTCTCTGTGGCTAAGAGCTTGCGAACGCGGTTTGTGAGCCCGTATACCCGGGTTCGAAACACGGCGATGCTGGTTTTTTCGAAAAAGGTATAGGGGCCGGTCGTTCAGAAAGCAATGGCAAACTACTGAACGTAACACTTGCCTAGTACATCAACAGCAGCTGAAAATGCTGGTGTTGACTGCAACGTCCCGTAAGGGATACGCAACACAATTTTTTTTTATTTACAGGAGATTGCAGTCAACACCAGCATTTTCCAGCTGCTTTTGATGTCTTGGCAAGTTTTACATTCAGTAGTTTGAAGGGATACGCAACACAATTTTTTTTTTATTTACAGGAGATTGCAGTCAACACCAGAATTTTTCAGCTGCTTTTGATGTCTTGGCAAGTTTTACGTTCAGTAGTTTGCCATTGCTAACTGAACGACCGAGCCGTAAGAAACCAACGCGACGCGATCTGCTGCCGAATCTTGCGCAGCTGTTGTGTATCATGCTTGAGTATACGGGATTACGAACAATGCCCTTAACCCCTTCGCCGGGGAGACCAGCGGTGTTATATCTAGCTGGAGTAAAAAGCCCTGGCTATTGATTTCCTACTGCTTGCACATTAGTCACAGGAAGACATTACAAGATAAAGCAGGTTAAAACAAAACAATCTTCAATGGGACATCTAATGTGAAAGGGGGTTTTAGTGGCCAAGTGGTAAAGCCGCCTGCCTAACGCTTCAAAGGTTCGGTGTTCGATTACGTACTTCGCCATTTTGGTGCACGTGTACAAAGACTCTTGCCGGTCGTAGCTGGAACTAAGGAGTTCGTGCGTATGGCGACGCTTTCAGCAGTCGGTCTTGCAGAAAGAGACTAAACAATATGGGATACAATCCAGTGCAATGAAGTAGATCCTGTCTCCTGTAAACCCCATTTGAACTTTGAACCGAATGTGAAAGGGGGAAATTATACAAGACAGCAACCATTCAACCCTTGTTCATGCAGACAAAATATCAGTTTTTCAACCCTTGCACGTGTAGACAAGACAGCAGGCATTCAACGCTTGTACATGTAGACAAGACAGTAACCATTCAACCCTTGCACGTGTAGACAAGACAGCAACCATTAGACACTTGTACATGCAGAAAAAACATCAGTCATGCAAACTTTGCACATGTAGACAAGACATCAGTCATTCATCCGTTGTGCATGTAGACAAGACAGCAACCATTCAACCCTTGCACATGTAGACAAGACATCGGTCATTCAACCCGTGCACATATAGAGAAGACAGCAACCATTCAACCCTTGCACATGTAGACAAGACATCGGTCATTCAACCCGTGCACATATAGAGAAGACAGCAACCATTCAACCCTTGCACATGTAGACAAGACATCGGTCATTCAACCCGTGCACATATAGAGAAGACAGCAACCATTCAACCCGTGCACATATAGAGAAGACAGCAACCATTCAACCCGTGCACATATAGAGAAGACAGCAACCATTCAACCCGTGCACATGTAGACAAGACAGCAACCATTCAACCCTTGCACATGTAGACAAGACAGCAACCATTCAACCCGTGCACATATAGAGAAGACAGCAACCATTCAACCCGTGCACATGTAGACAAGACAGCAACCATTCAACCCTTGCACATGTAGACAATTTGTAGTATGTTTGTGTTTAATGCTCTCCAAATGCCAGGCTTCAAAATGACAGCGGCTCGGAGTTGTATGACGGCGAGCCTGACTAATCACTCAATATGTCACTGTGACGAGCTTGCGAGTCTCACACACCGACACCTTGGTTAGTGATTTCATTAAAACATGAGCGACAACAATTAACAGGTATTGCTTTTTTACATATCCTATTCACGGGACATCGCTGCCAACACCGGCATTTTACTGCAGTTGTTGATGTCTTGGCAAGTTTACGTTTAGTAGTTCGCCATTGCTTTCCGAACGACCGGCTCCCTTACCAACACGTTAAAACTCAGCGCAGCTGTGTTTCGAACGCGAGTAATCAGGCTTACGAATCACGTCCGCTTGCACCTAGCCACGGAGACCGGCAGGTATTGATTAGCTCCAATAAAAGTCGAAGTATCGTAGGACATATCATACCTGAGAAATAGAAACTAGTGGTCATACGTGAAATTAAATCTCCCAATAAAGAGGAGCCAAGTTGAATGGATGTTGTTGTTTGCCATGAATGTCGAGATAGCTGCTCTTTTAGCCAGAGACTTCATTGTATCCTTTTATACCAAACAACGCACCGTGCGTGTAATAATGAATACAATCCAAAGAAAGCTAAATTTACTTGGAAGTAAAATGCTCTGGATCTCAAACAATGTCAGTATCTCGTCCGTAGACATAGCTGGTTAAGCAAGGGTATACGTCACACTCTAATGGTTAATGGCCAACTCTAATACATAGCGGCGTGATTACTAGCTTTCAGTGTTCTTGGCTCATCACATACGAAGCAAGTCATCATACTTTAAGTAGGCACTTCATACATAGCACATACATTTGTCACTTCATACGTCGCATAGAGTTAAGGCGATAAACATTGATTGGATAAGCACCCAGTCACGTGGTGAATCTGAGGACAGTTCGATGACATCTTTGTGCAGAACGTTATCACTGGGTGGGTGGAAAGGGGGGGGGGGCTAGTTGTCGTGGCCACGGAGACAACATATCCAATGTATACACGTCAGTAGTATATCATGTGGTATTTAATTAGCATTTAAGGGCAGAACCTTCGCAGTGACGTAGTATTTTACTATATGAAGAGTCTACCACCGCACTGAAAACGTAACTGAAGCGGACCTCATTTTTGAATTTTTGGCAAGTCTTTTCTTGGATTATGTCTGGTTGTCACTTCCTGTTGACTACTTCCGGTTGACTTCCGGTCCGTGGGTACCCGCCCTCGGTACCCCCAGATGCCCTTGCCAGCCGCCTCCGCTTTCCCGATCAACCCGAGACCATTCATAGTCAGCGAGGCAAGCCCCGAGCATGTGGTATACTTATATAGATAAGTTGACCAAATAGGAGCCGGAAACCTGGGTTCGAGTCCCAGTCTATGGGTGTGTGTGTGTGTGTGTACGGGGTAGGCCGATGTGTGGGCGCGAGAGAATGGGCCTCTACCCCGGATATTAGCCTTTGTCCCACAAAAGGGGCCACCAACCCATGCCTACTTAGAGGAAATGGAGAGTGGTGAGCCACGAGGTCCTGGCCTGATCAAATGTAGTATAAACCACACGTTGATATAGCCAGAAGATCGCTTAGGCATATTCAGCTTTAGGAAAAAAGACTGAATCCAGATTACGGCTAATAATTCTATATATGGATATATTGCCACAATTAATAAACACGTAATAACATATAGGCACTGATTAATTCTAGACAAAATAACAATTGAGACCAGTCTTAATAGTATACATTCAATTAACTTAACAATCAGTGAATTTTGCAAATTAATCATTAAAATAATAATTTCTTAAAATAACGCCAGTAAATCCCCTTCCGTATTTTGGAAATAGTTATGTCCCCTTGATACCGGCAAACATGAGGCGTGTCATCTGCGCTTATTGTAATATCGCAGTAACCAATTAACCCACGATAGTGAACCTTTGAATATAGCGGTTTCAAATGCTGAATCTCGTGAGCACATCACAAAATGTATAAACAAATAATCTAAGTCACTTTGCTTGGGTGCCAACGAAGTAATCACATGAAAAAGCTGCGTAAATGGTAACACAAAACAACAATTTATGTTAGAAACTGTACATGTCGAAAGGCAAACCCTGTCGGTATGTGTGGGTGGTGACAAATATGCTTTTAGTTTGCAGTAATCTCACACAAGCGGTAAAAACTGCATCAGCGATGCAAGCCCCGGGCATGTCATGCGAGGCAAGCTCCGGACATGTCTTTAGCTCTAAAAATTAGCTTACTATCACAGAATACCACTCAGACATTAGCAAGGTATTTTAGGTCATTACCAGACGTACTACAAAACTGTGACGATAAATCGAAAGCATGCGAGGCAAGCCCCGCGCATATCATGCGAATCAAGCTCGGGACATGCCTTTAGCTCTAAAATTAGCTTACTATCACAGAATACCACTCAAACATTAACAAGGTACCTTACGTCATTGCCAGAAGCACTACACAAACTGTGACGATAAAACGAAAGCATGCGAGACAAGAATGGTGGCGACAGAGGTGGAAAACTGATTAGCGAGGAGGTGACCGTGGCTGAATGATCCTTTATTACATGGTAATGACAAAACCATACCACGTACTTAAAGTCCCAGGCATGTGTTTAGCTCTAAAATAAGGTACTATTACAGAATACCACTCATACATTCGATTACAAAACTGTGACAATAAATCTAGGCGATTCCACAATCCGACACTAATTCTAGAATCATTTACCGCCACAACATCTGTGACCTGAACTCTCGGTTGACTCATCACAGGGCTATGTCAGCGTGAGTGAACGTATGTGAACGTGTTCAGACATGTCTTTGGAGAAACCCAGAGGATGACTCAGAGTGTACCGACAGAGGTAAACCTGCTTGGACATGTTTTCTATGTTGCATCAGTCGCACAGTATGTATAAAAAGGACCTGCAAAGACGGATTAAAGACACTACGTTTGCAACAAGACCTATCGAAAACAGCTCACCGAAGAGACCACAGTGGTAAGTACTCTGTGTGTAGTATACATTCTCATTACCCACCGTCAAGTTGGTATGGTGCTGTCGCTGATGTATTTCTCAGAAAATAAGGTACATGGTGCTACATTCGGGTTTACACCTCGAGATACATCAGATGCGCATGATATCAAAATACTGTCTGGTGTATATATCCCTTCACACTAGGTCAAAACTGGTCTGCATAAAGGTCATATGGATGGTGTCACACTGTGTAAAATTCAGTATGTGTAAATTTATCATATACATATGATGCCACTTGTTATATCACCCTAATTATTGTTCACCAGTGCTCAGTAACTATCCATCAGTGCGTGTAGTCGCCTGCTTTGATCACTAATATAGTACATACAACAGTTCTATGTCAGTAACATACTATATAAAATAACACAAAGTAAGACAGCTTTACAGAATTACGAAACATGCAGGACGTTGCAAGCCTTCATCACCAAACACAAAACATATTCTTACGTTGAAGACCATCAGGTGATGTAAGACATCAGGTATGAGAAGAACAAAAATGAGAGCAATGCAGAGAGCAAGCATTATATTACTACATATCACGTCTTGGTGCACCCTCATAATTCGCTAATGTCAAATGGGTACTATTTTCTATTGATATATCATAATTAAAATGTTAGTACTTTTGATTTGAAAACATTTTGGTTATTATTTTCTGTAGATGATTTAAAACCACTAGCAACAAAATAATATTGGTTGTCGTATGTTTTGAAATGCAAAATAAAAGTCACGTAAAATATCGACGGTGGACTGTCATTGTTTGTATTTTCTTCACAGCTGTATGACGTTCGACGATCAGTACTTACACCAGAGCGACACGTGAAAGCGTGGAACTACAGAAATCTATACAAATGACAGTGCTGGATCACTCTACCGTATCAACACTTCACCAGTGCAACTACACAAAAGAGTATTGTGCTAATTATCAACACTCCATTAGCTGGTGCCGGAAACTACAAGCGGGTTGCAATGCGTGCCTTATCGCCCTTATCGTTTCCAGCATAATGACCACGAAACAGAAAAATCTCTATCTATGTCATACATGTCGTCAATGTATACTACACACAGCATACTTACCACTGTGGTCTTTTCGGTGAGCTGTTTTCGATAGGTCTTGTTGCAAACGTAGTGTCTTTAACCCGTCTTTGCGGTCCTTTTTATACAATTTGTGCGACTGATGCAACAAAGAAAACATGTCCAAGCAGGTTTACCTCTGTCGGTACACTCCGAGCCATCCTCTGGTTTTCTCCAAAGACATGTCTGAACACGTTCACATACGTTCACTCACGCTGACATAGCCCTGTGATGAGTCAACCGAGAGTTCAGGTCATAGATGTTGTGGCGGAAAATGGTTCTAGAATTAGTGTCGGATTGTGGAATCGCCTAGATTTATTGTCACAGTTTTGTAATCGAATGTATGAGTGGTATTCTGTAATAGTACCTTATTTTAGAGCTAAAGACATGCCTGGGGCTTTAAGCACGTGGTATGGTTTTGTCATTACCATGTAATAAAGGATCATTCAGCCATGGTCACCTCCTCGCTTATCAGTTTTCCACCTCTGTCGCCACCATTCTTGTCTCGCATGCTTTCGTTTTATCGCCACAGTTTTTGTAGTGCTTCTGGCAATGACGTAAGGTACCTTGTTAATGGTTGAGTGGTATTCTGCGATAGTACACTAATGTTTAGAGCTAAAGACATGTCCCGAGCTTGATTCGCATGACATGCGCGGGGCTTGCCCCGCATGTTTTCGATTTATCGTCACAGTTTTGTAG
This sequence comes from Cepaea nemoralis, assembly GCA_014155875.1. Taxonomy (NCBI): domain Eukaryota; kingdom Metazoa; phylum Mollusca; class Gastropoda; order Stylommatophora; family Helicidae; genus Cepaea; species Cepaea nemoralis. Next base: position 10,503 of record JACEFZ010002328.1, read on the forward strand.
TGCGTTTGGTAATGACCTAAAGTACCTTGCTAATGTCTGAGTGGTATTCTGTTATATTAAGCTAATCTTTAGAGCTAAAGACATGTCCGGAGCTTGCCTCGCATGACATGCCAGGGGCTTGCATCGCTGATGCAGTTTTTACCGCTTTTTTGAGATTATGGCAAACTAAAAGCATATTTGTCACCATCCACACATACCGACATATTTTGCCTTTCGAGACGTACAGTTTTGACATAAATTGTAGTTTTGTGTTAACATTTACGCAGCTTTTTCATGTGATTACTTCATTGTCACCCAAGCAATGTGCCTTAGATTATTTTTTTATACATTTTGTGATGTGCTCACGAGATTCAGCGCCATTTAAAAACGCTATATTCAAACTTTCACTATCGTGCTTTAATGGTTACTGCTATATTACAAATAAGCGCAGATGACACCCCTCATGTTTGCCGGTATCAAGGGGACACAACTATTTCCAAAATACGGAAGGGTTATTACTGGCGTTATTTTAAGAAATTATTATTTTAATGATTAATTTGCAAAATTCACTGATTATGTTAAGTTAATTGAATGTATACTATCGGGACTGGTCTCAAGTGTTATTTTGTCTAGAATTAATCAGTGTCTATATGTTATTACGTGTTTATTAATTGTGGCAATATACCCATATATAGAATTATTAGCCGTAATCTGGATTCAATCTTTTTCCCTAAAGCTGAATATGCCCAAGCGATCTTCTGGCTAGATCAGGCCAGGACCTTGTGACTCACCACTCTCCATTTCCTCTAAGTTGGCATGGATTTGTGACCCCTTTTGTGGGACAAAGGCTAATATCTTGGGTAGGGGCCCATTCTCTCGCGCCCTCACATCGGCCTACCCCCCAACACACACACACACCCCCATAGACTGGGACTCGAACCCAGGTCCCCGTCTCCTATTTGGTCTACTTATCTATATAAGTATACCACATGCACTGGACTTGCCTCACTGACTATGAATGGTCTCGGGCGATCGGGGAAGCGGGGGCGGCCGGCAAGGGCATCTGGGGTACCGAGTGCGGGTACCCACGGACCGGAAGTCAACCGGAATTAGTCAACGGGAAGTGACAACCACACATAACCCAAGAAAAGACCCGCAAAAAATTCAAAAATGAGGTCCGCTTTTGTGACGTTTTCAATGCGGTGGTAGACTCTTCATATAGTAAAATACTACGTCACTTCGAAGCTGCTGCACCTGAAATGCTAATCAAATACCACATGGGAATAACCGGCGTTATTTTAAGAAATTATTATTTTAATGATTAATTTTCAAAATTAACTGATTATGTTAAGTTAATTGAATTCATACTATTGAGACTGGTCTCAAGTGTTATTTTGTCTAGAATTAATCAGTGTCTATATGTTATTAATTGTTTATTAATTGTGGCAATATACCCATATATAGAATTATTAGCCGTAATCTGGATTCAGTCTTTTTTTCCTAAGCTGAATATGCCCAATCGATCTTCTGGCTAGATAAACGTGTAGTTTATACCAAATTTGATCAGGCCAAGACCTTGTGGCTCACCACTCTCCATTGCATCTAAGAAAGAATGGGTTGTCGGCTTATTTTGTGGGGCAAAGGCTAATATCCGGGGTAGGCGCCCATTCCCTCGTGCCCTCCCATCGGCCTACCCCGAACACACACTCATACACACACACTCACTCCCATAGACTGGGACTCGAACACAGGTCCCCGACTCCTATTTGGTTTACTTATCTATATAAGTATACCACATGCCCGGGGCTTGCCTCGCTGACTATGAATAGTCTCGGGCGCGATCGGGGAAGCGGAGGCGGCCGGCAAGGGCATCTGGGGTTACCGAGGGCGGGTACCCACGGACCGGAAGTCAACTGGAAGTAGTCAACAGGAAGTGACAACCAGACATAACCCAAGAAAAGACCCGCAAAAAATTCAAAAATGAGGTCCGCTTTTGTGACGTTTTCAATGCGGTTGTAGACTCTTCATGTAGTAAAATACTACGTCACTACGAAGATGCTGCACCTGAAATGCTAATCAAATTCCACGTGACATACTACCTCACGTCAACGTAGAGGAAGCATCCCAGGATGATTATGATCATCAAAAGTGCTCCTTCTCCTCCTCCCCATTAAGATTTTGGCTTCTTTATCTTCCTTACCCTCTTGGGTAGGATCCTCGTCGGTTTCTGGTCTTATTTGGATGTCCTGGACCTTGATAACAGTAGCCAAATATTTAATTCCGACCAGGACTAAGCAAAATAAGCCATGGATTACATCAGACACCTTATAATTAAAAAATAGCGAAGGGAACCGAAACAGAAAGGAGGAGAAATCGATAGCAGTTGGGTGAAGTATAAATCTTTAACACGAGAAATAAAAAAGAACACAAAAAAGGACAAAAATCAATATATACAAGATTGTTGTATTAAAACAGAGCAATATCATAAGAATGGAAGAGGTTACGAAATGTTCAAACAAATGAAGTTATTGACAAGAAACGTTCAACCGCAATTAAATTTATCTGTGACAGGTTGGGAAATACATTAACAGAATCTAAACAAATTCTACAAAGATGGCAGGAATACTGCAGTGGAATGTATGAAATGAATGACTGTGAGGATATGAATGAGATATATGAACCAATGACAGCAGAGACAGAACATGAACCCTCATTAGATGAAATTGCTTGGGCAATAAAGAACCCGAAGAATAGTAAATCACCAGGATGTGATAAGATAACAGCTGAACTAATTAAAGCGGGAGGGGAAGAAAGCATACAAATCTATCACGCAATGTGTACAAATATATGGAAATATAGTATATGGTCAAAAGATTAGAAGAGAGATATCTTAATTTCAATACCAAAAAGGGCAACCTGAAAATATGCACCAGCTATAGAACTGTTGCCCTGGTCAGTCAAGCAAGTTAAATTCTACTAAACATCATAATGGGAAGACTTCGTAAGAAAGTGGAAAAAGAGATTAGCATAGTTCAAGCTGGATTTAGACAAGGAAGAGGAACAAGAGATCACATTCTCAACATGCGTTTAATAATAGACAAATGCAGAGAATATAACGTAAACCCATTCTCATGGTTTGTGGAGTATTCAAAGGCATTTGACTGTGTACAACATCAGAAACTTTGGGAAATCATGAGGAATATGGGCTTTCCATCACATGTAATTAAAAAAAAAATTAAGGTGCATGTCCTTCACAGGACGTAGCAGTCAACCCCAGCATTTTCGCTGTTCTGATTCCTGGGCAAATTTTACGTTCAGTAGTGTGCCATTCCTTTCTGAACGACCGACTCCTATACCTTTTTCGAAAAAGCCAGCAACGACGTGTTTCGAACCCGGGTATACGGGCTCACAAATCGCGTTCGCAAGTCCTAAGCCACAGAGACCGGTTCACATGTAATACAAATCATAAAAATGCTCTATCTAGATCAACAAGCAGCGGTTAGAATAGATGGCACCAAGCATCTGACATCAAGCAAGGAGTCCGTCAGGGCTGTGTTCTGTACCCCTATTTGTTTAATCTTATGCCAAAAATATAATGAGAAATATCAGAGATGATATAACCAGGGAGCAGTATGATGCTTGTCATGAAAAGCACCGTGGATTAACCAGATGATGATAATACAGACAGTTTGCTTCACGGCGTGTTTTCAAGGCTACACTTGTTTTTAACCGGTACAGAGAAAAACAGTCTGTGTTTGCAGCTCCAACTTGTTTACTTCGAGTAGCGGTGAGATAAAGACACCCAGGGTACATTGAGAATTCTCCGACATTAAACGAATTGGCGGCTTGTTATTGAAACCCGTTGTTGGGAGAATGCAGGAACTCGCTACCTTGTTTTGGAAGCTGAAACAAGGGGAATCACTCTTGCATTGGTTGAGCCAGGGGAGAGAAGATTGCTGAAATGGATAATCTGCCCCTGAAACCAACTGATGTATTGACATCAAAGGAACGTCACCAAAACAACTCAAGGCTCTTTGACCCCAAAAAAAAAACATGACTTGATTAGAGTAGTGTAGACAAGGCATTTGGCCTGGTTTGACGTGTTTGTGTACCGCTGTGAGGAAATTCGGAGAGCATCTAATGTGTTCGATTTAATTAACATTAAATAACATATGCCTTTATGGCAAGTTGTAGATGCCATCCAGGAGTGATGCGTGTTGCCTAAGGTAATTCATATTGTATAATTAGTCCTAATTAATTTAGGCAGTAGCATGGTTGAAACTAGCTAGAATAGTGAAGTGATGATTAGCCCTGTTAGTTTAAAATAGAGTAGTGAAGTGTTGATAATGTGACAGCTAGAAAAGAAGAGGAAGAAGAGGGAGGAGGGAGGGAGGAGAGAGAGAAGAGAAAGAAAAGAATGATGAGGGAAATGATATAAATAGTGTGAAGCCTAAAAGTTCGTTCCTCAGTCGAACTCTGCCTACTACACACTAACTTTGATAGTAAAGAAAGAGGGAGAACAAGGGAGAAGGAGAACAAGAGGACGAGAGTGAGGGATACGACAGATGTAGGTTCGTGTCTCCGCGTGAGAACAATAGTTAATTACTATTGCACCATCAAAGTCTCGTGGTGTATGTTATTAGGTTATAGAAGAGATGTACAGCCTCACAAGGTCTCTAAGCTACTCTAAATTATATTACTTCAGACTGAAAGTCGAAATAAAAGGCAACTCAAACATATATTTATTTTCTTTCTGAACAGTAACAGAGTGACAATCTACAACATAATCGCAAAGAGTAATCAGTACATGCATTGCAGACACATAATGCATATTGAACTGTAATAATACGATGCTGCATTACCTCACCAGGGAGAGATAGATAGTGTAACAGCCTGTGCAACTGGGTGTTAGGGGATGCCACTTATGATCACCTATTAACCGCATGAAGTAAAAGACTAAAGCTAGGAATTACACCGGCCTTTGTTTCATAACTATCTTTCCGTAGGCTTATTAGTGGTCCATATATTCAGCCCAAATACCCATTGATCCATAGAGTGATCCATTAATCCATATACCCAGGGAATTAATTCGCTCCCATCCAACTTGTTCAGCGGGTAACTGTTTACCCAGACAATGTCTGAAACATTATAAAACAATACCCGTGAGTTTTATGTGAGAATAAACCTTAGTCTTTCACTACCTACAAAGTCCTTAACATCTATCTCTTCTTTATCTATACTAGTATTAGTATATCTTAGCCACAACATAAATTAAGAACCTTATTGTAAACACAGTAATCTATCGTCTATATATATTTAACTAACATTATTATCGCCTATTTCCCAACGCGCCGCCTACAGCCAACATAACCCTAAAAGTATTTAACTATTTACCCGAAGATTTGAACTCGCGGCCTGTACCACGCCAGGCCAACGTAACTACACAACAGCAGAAGCGCGACCTCCTTTCACCTATGTCCAGCGAACAAAAGACAACATTCCTTCCTGTGTCCGTCCCGTCTCCGGCCGGACGATCTCACCTATTGTCTGGTTGACCTAGTGATCGCGAGTGCCTTGCCATCTTCTTCTGCCGTCTGCTGTGTTTGGTCGCTGTGTTTATCCTTGCAATACTGCCATCTCTGCGTATTTACATGCCGTGTTGACCCGCCTAGTTATCATTAATCTTTTAGTTCAATTACTTAATTTACATGCACATTTACAGTTTATCCCACACTCTGCTTATCTCTCCGATTAATATGACTCCCAACACTCTATTTCGGCCATTTAAATATAGGTCATATGCAAGACGACGCATTCAGTCCTGATCCTTTGCCGGGTCGTGATCCATTTAGCGGGTTAACGTTCAGTAGTTTGCCAATGCTTCCTTGCTTAGACTGCTATTATAGTTAGCTAGCTAGTTAGGTGTGGGCCCTTTGCAGGACGCTTGCACTCAGTCCTGACATTTGTCGGTCGTTCATGATTACGCGGTAAGTTCACCTACGGTAGTTTGCTATAGTTCTCTAAACTAAGGTACCCGATTATAATATACAATTAAACTAATTAGGTCTAAGTCTTATGTCAACTTACATTCAACTTCTGCCGTCCCGTTGATCATCTGGGTCCCATATTTGAAATACGATTGCTCTCTTCAACCTCGCTTGCCGTGGATCCCACCACCGGTTTCCAGTTGTATTTGACATAGTCTCCTGTGTGGTTCCAACCGCAGTGTCTCCCGTGTGATTCCGATCGCAGTCTGGCTAGTGGTTGTCCTATCTGACGTTAGCCATCATCTGCAACTACTGAGTGCTCTTCTTTAGCCAACAGTCCTTCTCAAATGGCTTGCACGCCAATTTCGTGATCCTCGGAATTTGCGTTCCACTCCATCAGATTTATCTATCTGGAATAAATGGTTCACAGATCCTTGACCATCCTACTTTACTTCAGCAGTCCAGACGAAACCGTGATATGTGCATCTTTTCCGTCTTTAATACTGCCTCTCCATCTTCCTGGACACTAAACAGCCTGATATATAGACATAACCATTGCTGGAGTTCCAAACTCACACTTCCTCCTGGGCTGGGCGGTCGCCCAGCCCTCGACCCTGTTGCTACCGCACTCTTGCTCGTTACACACCCTCTCAACTGACTGGATCCAAAATATATATTACTTCTCAAGTTGGCGCCTTTCTTGATATTTTTTTACTTAAAAAGCATCAG
>JACEFZ010002329.1:0-2500 GCA_014155875.1 Cepaea nemoralis
TTTTTTGAAAAATTTTTTTTTTTGGGGGGGGTTTCATATTTGCTGTACTGTGTTGTATGAGTTTATCTGCCGCCAGTGCCCGTTCTCTTCTTAGCGAAAAGGTTTGAAGGTAACCCCAGTGTCGACATACTGCCTAGACCTTGTGTGCACAAAAGCTGTCTCGATCGATTGGGTTTGTTTATCTCAGCATATTTTCTTCCTTTTCCGGCTTTTCCCTCACAGTGGAGTATAGGCCTTCAACCAGCTCACACCAAGCCCTTTGTAGACTTGTACGTGATTGGTTGGGGTTTTCAGCTACAGGGTTCTACAGAATGACGTAGCCAGTCTCCAATTAACTCTACTTAACTGCCTCTTATGAACTGCACGGTAAGTCACAGTACAACTGTTCTTTGCTTCCATTATAAGCCCTGGTAACACCAGGCCTCCTCGACATATACCAACACCCAAATAACATGGTTGAGCACCATCGACGGTATCTCCCCTGTCAGGCTGAAGTGGCGTGAATTTTAGATACACGTAAGGTGCTGAGTTCTTAGTTTGCTCTTGTACATTGATGGGGTCTTGGGTAAACTACACACCAGTTTTCACAATATGTGTCGACTTTGCTGCATCAAATTACAGCTCTTTGTCTAATAAACAGCAAACTGTGTGATCTCCTATTGCAGCAGGGTCTATGATAGACATTAGCTTCTTGTGGTCTAGAATTCCATTTCCGGGTGTCTAATTTAGTTTTCCCAGTGGAAAGACAAGCTGCATATTGCATCATGCAATCTCAGCTTTTATGTGGATATCGGTATTACAGTTTTTGTGGTCCACATGCATAAGTCTGAGAAATAACAGGATAAACTGGAAGATAGGTGTCAGTGCCAGTTCTGGTGGATATGCAGTGCGTATATGCACGCACGGTTGGGCGAAGGGGGGCTAGGGGGGGGGGGGGGGTAAATCTCTAAGGCGGAAGTAGCGGCGCCTCCATATTGTGCACTTTTAAATCTCAACCTGCTATAAGTCATTTGCCTCATTACTTAGGACATGTTTTTAAAATTCAAATATCTGTTTGAGCAAGTCACTAAAAATGTTGTTTAAATATCAAGAAATCTCTGAAACAAGTTAAAGAATTCAAATATCTTGGAAGTATGATCACAGAAGATGGCATATTGGATAGAGAAATCGAAATCAAATGTCAAAAAGCGAGTGCACTTACATGTCAACTATTACGCATACTGAAACATCGTAACATACATATGTTCGCAAAACGACAGATAATAAAAAAGCATATTCACACCAACCCTATGTACCAATGTCAACATTGGATATTATCCAAATCACACTTACGCAAAATCAACACCTGTGAGATGAGATGCCTGATGAGAGCTGCCAACTTAACAATCCGAGACCGAATAAGAAATGTTATCAGACAGACAGTGGGATCAACACCTTGTTTTTCATGCCACTCATCGGGCGCTGGAGCGCTGATTATTCCACCCCACGGCACTTGACGGCAAAAGCGAAAGATGATGATGATGATGACCAATGATAAGAGATGCATTTCCAGCCCTATTGTAGGATTCGAATCCGGTACCTTCTTAGCAAGAGGCGAACACCATGACCTCTTTATCATGCTGTCTCATAACGTGTCTTCACCATGCTGTCTCATAATATATTTTCATCATACTGTCTCAAAACGTATCTTCATTATGCTGTCTCAAAACATACATTCATCATACTGTCTCATAACATATCTACATCATGCTGTCTCATAACGTATCTTCATCATGCTGTCTCAAAACATACATTCATCATGCTGTCTCATAACATATCTACATCATGCTGTCTCATAACGTATCTTCATCATGCTGTCTCAAAACATACATTCATCATGCTGTCTCATAACATATCTACATCATGCTGTCTCATAACGTATCTTCATCATGCTGTCTCAAAACATACATTAATCATGCTGTCTCATAACATAACTACATCATGCTGTCTCATAACGTATCTTCATCATGCGGTCTCATAACATATCTTCATCATGCTGTCTCATCATATATCTTCATAATGCTGTCTCATAACATATTGTCATCATGCTGTCTCATAATGTATTGTCATCATGCTATCTCATAACGTATCTTCATCATGCTGTCTCATAACATATCTTCATAATGCTGTCTCATAATATATCTTCATCATGCTATCTCATAACATATCTTCATAATGCTGTCTCATAATATATTGTCATCATGCTATCTCATAACGTATCTTCATAATGCTGTCTCATAATATATTGTCATCATGCTGTCTCATAATATATTGTCATCATGCTGTCTCATAATATATTGTCATCATGCTATCTCATAACGTATCTTCATCATACTGTCTCATAATATATCTTCATCATGCTGTCTCATAACATATCTTCATAATGCTGTCTCATAATATATTGTCATCATGCTGTCTCATAATATATTGTCATCATGCTGTCTCATAACGTATCTTCATC
>JACEFZ010002329.1:7500-15136 GCA_014155875.1 Cepaea nemoralis
CCTCCTCCTCCCTTCACATTCCTCCTCCTCCCTCTTCCTCCTCCTCCCTCCTCCTCATCCCTTCTCCTCCTCCCTCCTCCTCCTCCCTCTACCTCCTCCTCCCTTCACATTCCTCCTCCTCCCTCTTCCTCCTCCTCCCTCCTCCTCCTCATCCCTCCTTCTCCCTCCTCCTCCTTCTTCCTCCCTCCTCCTCCTCCTCCCTCCTCCCCCTCCTCCTTCCTCTCCTCCTCCACACTCCTCCTCCTCCCTCCTCCTCCTCCCTCTACCTCCTCCCTCCTCCTCCCTTCACATTCCTCCTCCTCCCTCTTCCTCCTCCTCCCTCCTCCTCATCCCTTCTCCTCCCTCCTCCTCCTCTCTCCTCCTCTCTCCTCCTCCCTCCTCCTCCTCCCTCCTCCTCATCACTCCTCCTCCCTCCTCCTCCTTCTTCCTCCTCCCTCCTCCTCCTTCCTCCCCTCCTCCTTCCTCTCCGCCTCCTCCCTCCTCCTCCTCCCTCCTCCTCCCTCTACCTCCTCCTCCCTCTACCTCCTCCCTCCTCCTCCCTTCACATTCCTCCTCCTCCCTCTTCCTCCTCCTCCCTCCTCCTCCTCCTCTCTCCGCCTCCCTCCTCCTCCTCCCTCTACCTCCTCCCTCCTCCTCCCTTCACATTCCTCCTCCTCCCTCCTCCTCCTCCCCTCCTCCTCTTCCCTCCTCCTCCTCCCCGTCCTTCTCCTCCTCCCTCTTCCTTCTCCCTCCGCCTCCTCCCTCCTCCTACTCTCTCCTCCTCCTCCCTTCTCCTCCCTCTCCCTCCTCCTCCCTCTCCTCCTCCTGCTCCCTTCTCCTCCTGCGTTCTCCTCCTCCCTCCTTCTCCCTCCTCCTCCCTCTTCCTCCTCCCTCCTCCTCGCCTCCTCCTCCACCCTACTCCTCCCTCCTCCTAATCCCTCCTCCTCCCTCCTATTCCTCCCTACTCCTCCTGTCTCCTCCCTCCTCCTCCCTCCTCTTCCCTCCTCCACCTCCCTCTTCCTCCTCCCTCCTACATTTACCCAAGACAGACAGACAGTCAGACAGATAGTCGGGAACGGGATCTTATATGACTACTTATATAATTTAAATGAGATGCTCTCCACCATGGGCTGGGCCGGGTCAGACAGACAGACAGATAGATAGATAGATAGACAGACAGACAGACAGACAGACAGACAGACAGACAGACAGACAGACAGACAGACAGACAGTCGGGAACGGGAACTTATATGACTACTTATATGAATTAAATGAGATGCTCCCCACCAGGTGTTGGGCGATGCCAGGCCGGGTCAGACAGACAGACAGATAGATAGTCGGAACGGGAACTTATATGACTACTTATATGAATTAAATGAGATGCTCCCCATCAGGGTCTAGGCGAAGACGGGCCGGGTCAGACAGACAGACAGACAGACAGACAGACAGACAGTCGGTAACGGGAACGGGAACTTATATGACTACTTATATGAATTAAATGAGATGCTCCCCAAAAAGGACTGGGCGAAGCCGGGCCGGGTCAGCTAGTACAGTATAAATAACTAATTACAGTGGTACCTAATTCGTTCCAGAACTCAGTTCGTAACCCGAAACGTTGAAATCAATTCTTCTTTCGTTCGCCTGAAATATGTTTATAACTGCAATGTTGTCTCTTGTATAAATCTAAGTCTTTTTTTAGTTCACTCAGCGGTCCATAGAGTTTATCTTCCACTGTTGTCTCTCTAGGCCAGAAGGTTCGCCTGGATATGTTGTAGTTTGGGCAATTCTGGAGTATGTGCTCTGCTGTCTGCGACGCTAAAACCACACGTGCACATGGCTGAGTCACCAATCTTGAATTTTGTATACATGTGGTTGCGTAATCTATTATGTCCTGTTCTAAGGCGCAGAATAATGACCTGTTCTGGTCTGTCCATAACGTGGTAGTCGTCTTGAGTAAGGTTTGGTGGCCTTCTGATCATTCTTTTCTTTGGTGGTATGTAACGGGCACATCAGGCTGTTCTTCTTTGGCTACTTCCTTAGCCAATCGATTAGCTCTGTCGTTTCCGGGGACTCCACAGTGGGATGGTATCCATTGTATGGTGATCTTATGCTTACTGCTAAGTTCAGAAAGTAGTGTCCTTAGAACTGGCAATTTCCCAGACAGGAGCGCCTCTATTACGGATATTGCATCTGTCAATATCACCACAGGTTGTGTACCACGGCTGGTATTTTGTAATATTCTCTGTTGCTATCTTGATTGCCTCAATTTCAGCATCTAACTATGGCAGTAATTTCCTGTTGGAACTCTGGCCGTGTCCCTAGTATTATTTGGGTATTCTATGTACACTCCCGCTCCTCCATTTCGAACAGCATTTTGTGCTGACCTCATCTGTGTAGATTCGGATCTAGAGATCCTGTGGGTATTCGTCATCAAGGAAGCTGAGAGTGGCTGTTCTGCGCTATACACTATTCTGTTCTTCCTTGTCAAATATTCCTCTCACTTTTGTCGGGATTTGTAGCGATAGTCTATGTTCATCTTTCCACGGGCACGGATTCGCTCTGGAATAATTGTCAGCGGGATACCAATGTGGGAAGATCGGTGGTTTCTCTGCAGAGTCGTTTGGCCTTGGCTGGATGAAACTAATTCTTTTCAACCGCCCTATAGATACGTTTTCAAATCGGTTCTTCATAGGGTGGCCTTGGCAAGCTGAGGAACTTTTCTGCTTGTATTAGTGTTTTTTGTATCTCTGCATTCTCTCAGAGCTTGTGTCCTTTCCCAGTTTTCTCCCATTGCTACTATAGGGGTTGATCTCATCCCTCCTGTGATAACTCTAAGAGCTTGATATTGCACCTTGTCCAGCTTATTGTAATGTGGTTTTTGATGCCGAACACCACACAGTTGACCCGTATTCCAGGTGTGGATCGTATGCTCTGTTGATAAACTTTGCTAAGTATTTTCGCACTGGCTCCCCAAGTGGTTCCACTTAGCTTTCTCGGGATGGCTATTTTCCTTCTGGCTTTTGCTACTGCTTTTTTGGTGTGTTTTCTCCATGTCAGCCTGTCTTCGAATGTTACACCAAGGCATGTTGGTTCTTTATCTTCTCTTAGGAGTGTTCCACTTATCTGAATGATCCCTGCCTTTTGTTTCGGAGAAAGGGTAAACAGAGTGGTGCTGCACTTGTCAGTGTTTATGCTGACATCAATGAAATAGAGACAATCCGTTTCAAGATGAAAGAATCGTTATTTTTTTTTATCCATCGGGTCGTTTATCTGACAAAACGCAAAGAATACGAGTACTTGACGTATTAAATAAAGAGAAAGAAAACAATCAAATAAATTAAGTGTAAAATAAAAACAGTTAGTCTATCTTTCTTACCAAGTAAACGATAAAGGGAAATGTGACACTTTCTTAGCTATTCTGAATCACTAGATTCAGGAGTTTCTTTTCGCTGTTTCTTGGCAGCCGACTGGGAATCTTTCTGCACCAAGAAACTATCAATGGAAGTTTGTGGCTTCCTTTGCTGGAGAATCTTTCTTAAGTGGGAAATCGCGTTATCATTCATCAGGTATACTGCCCTGTTAGCAACAAGTTTGTTTGGATGATGGTTCACAATGTCTGACGTCTGCCTACTTGCTGCAAATTTCTTTAATCCTGGCAGTTGAAACGGTCACTGGCTCCTCATCTTCGGACGACTGCTCTTCCTTTGATGCCTCTAGCTGTTCATTCTGAAGACCCACAAGCTCATCTGTAGTGAGCTCTCCGCTGTGGTACTCAGTCAGCTCCTCAAAGTCGTTGTCATCGACTTCCAGACCCATAATTTTTGAAGACAGACACAATCTCATCCACTAAATTGGCACAGAACAGCAGGGTTAGCCTGTCCTTCATTGGTTTGTGCCCCGGCAGTGCTTTCTCCTCCTGGGTGATAAAGGTCCTCTTTGGTATTTTCTTCCAGAAGAGGCCCGTTTCATCACAATTAAAGACTTGTTGGGGAACGTAGTCTTCCTCTTTGATGATCTTATCAAATTCCACATTGAACTCTTCTGCTTCTTTCTCATTAGAACCTGCAGCCTCTCCGTGCCTAATTATACTGTGAATGCAACTTCTTCTTCATTTTTGTTTTTGTTTTTGGGTGAACTTTTCAAACCAGCCTCTGCTGGCTTTAAAATCGTCAGTCTCAGCACTTGTACCATGCAATTTCGACAATAAATCACTGTGCAACAGTTTCGCCTTTTCACATATTATTGCCTCAATAACACTGTCTCCTGCAAATTGCTTTTCATTGATCCAGATCAAGAGAAGATTTTAAACTTTCTCTACAATTTGAGGTCTTTACTTGTACAGCTTAGTTACGCCTCTAGCCACATCTACTGATTTGAGTAACCCTTTGTTCTTTATGATGGTGGAGATAGTTGACTTTGCCATGCTGTACTCATTAGCGATGTCACACACACGAACGCCATTTTCATGTTTAATAATTATTTCCTTCTTTACCTCCACTGTTATACGTTTCTGCTTCCTAGCAGTACCACTACTGTTCTTCGAACTCATAAGTGATGGGATTAACAAGGAAAATAATGAAAGAGATAAACTGAACACAGTGCCACTGCAAATAAATCTTTTACTACTGTGTAGTAAAGCAAATGAAAGCGAGGCTGCACACCCGTGCAAAACTAGGCTACTAGGCTAGCGCTAAGCGATGTTAGTGCTGCGTGGCCTTCGTTTGTACTTACGCGATCGTTTGTCTCTAACATTAAACCTTGCTCCTCTCTCTCTCTCTCTCTCTCTCTCTCTCTCTCTCTCTCTCTCTCTCTCTCTCTCTCTCTCTCTCTCTCCTTCGTTCGTAACCCGAGGCACTGTTCGTTACCCGAGACAAATATTTTCGAAGTTTTTGTTCCTAACCCGAATTGTTCGTGACCTGAGACGTTCGTAACCCGAGGTACCACTGTATTTGGAATATATGCATACCACATTCCTCGGCTTTATTTATACTATCTGTACAGCAAAATGCATGAAATTTTAACTTTAAATGTAATATATGTACAGCAAATTCCTTAGCTTGATATGCAAAATCCACACAGCAAATGTCTTAGCTTTATATGTAATATCCTCATAGCAAAATCCCAAGTTTTATATGTAATATCTAAACAGTAAATTACTCAGCTGTAAATGTAATATCTGCACAACTAATTTTTCACCTTCATATATAATATACATAAGCAAATTCTGCAGTTTTATTTATAAAATGCGCAGAGCAACATACTGCACAGCACCGTCAACTTTGTCAAACCTCATGTTTTCAAGCCTAATAGTGAGAACAATCATGTAATAAACCAGAAATGAATGGGTTTAAAACTCCAAGCACATATATGACTTACCACTCCTGGATACAATCGTTTGAGAGTTTCAACAAGCTCTGTCTTACTGGTGGCGCAAGGCTGCGCACGCTTGCAAAATTAGGCTACTAGGCTAGCGCTAAGCGATGTTATTACTGCGTGGCCTTCGTTTGTACTGTACACGATCGTTTGTCTCCAAAGTTAAACCATGCTCTCTCTCTCTCTCTCTCTCTCTCTCTCTCTCTCTCTCTCTCTCTCTCTCTCTCTCTCTCTCTCTCTCCTCTCTCTCTCTCTCTCTCTCTCTCACCTTCGTTCGTAACCTGAAGCACTTTTCGTTACCCGAGACCAAAAAAAAATTCGAAATTGTTCGTAACCCGAATTGTTCGTGACATGAGGCGTTCGTATCCCGAGATACCACTGTATAGCAATTTTAATTTAGTTATACACTTTTACATTATATTTTACAATGTGGACAAAAATTTCTACTAATTTGTTAACAAGATTGTACAATTCATTTATTATAATAATAATATGTTGTTGTTTTTTTTTAAAATTATCTATCAATGGCTTTAATTTAGACACAAACCGACTACATTGTCACTACAATTGTTGATTACTAATGAGATGTATATAACTGCTTGCAATTTTTGACAATATTCTTGAAATCTGGAGCAAGTTTACTTGTTGAAATTCGCATGACAGAATGCGAGTTGCAGTCCGACAATAAAGACCTATTCTTTGATGTGTTATCTTCAAGCAAGAAATGCTTTTTCGCAAATGTATGTTGATCCAAACAATGATAAAAGTTTAACTGCAAATTTTTTCAAGTTGGGAAATGATTCTCTGATAAAGATCCATAGAAATCCAGCAAACCATCTGACTTGAATTTCTCTTGCAGTCCATGATCTGCTTGTAAGTCAAGCAGCTCCAACTGTATGTCCTCTGTGGCTGTATCAGCTTCTGCACTAAAATGGGAACTGTGGTTCTAAGTTCTTGAAGTCTTGGAATCTCCATACAAATTCTTCAATCAATGCATCTAATTGGCTTTGTACTTTTCAGTCCTTCTATCAGAAATGGTTTTTTGTTTCAGCAAAGGGAAGTGACAAAACCTTTTCTCACTTGCTTGTCTGGGGAACAGTGAGCGTTTTGCCTGACATGATTTTACGTATACATACAATTCATGTATAAATTCATTCAGGAGGCACCATTGTCCTGAAGTTTGACATTCAGTTCATTTAACTTTTCCATAATTTCAATGGCAAACATATAGTCTAACTTCCACTCTTTATTGACAATGTTAGTCTTAAAGTCACATTCAATCCTCTTTACCTCTAGGAACATCACTATTTTTTCTCTGAGGTCCAAGACTCGCCTCAACACCTTGCCGAGACTCAGCCATCGAACACTGGTGTGGTACAGGACATCGGTGTGTTCAGTTTCCAAATCGTCATGCCTTGAACTGTCTGTGATTAAGTCCTCTTGGTCTGATGAGGTTGATGACACTGACAACTGGGTCAATAACATGCTTGATATTCAAAACAGTTTACACAGACTTTCTTGATGTATCACACAGTAAAGTGGTAATAATGTGTGGTCAGGATATTCTGCTTTAATCTTATCACTTATCAACTTTACCAGACCTACAATTTTTCCAGTCAAAGCACGAGCTCCGTCAGTTGTAACACTTGCCATCTTGTTCCAAACCAACCCAGTTCTTTCAATACAGTTAGTAACAGCACTGAATATATCATGGCCTGTGGTTGTGTCTTTGAGTGATTCAACATTCAGTAACTCTTCAGTGAGTTTGAAAGAAGTGTTTATTCCACGTATAAATATCAATAACTGGGCAGTATCATGTACATCGGTACTCTCATCCAATGCAACAATTGTTGAATTACATCTTGAAGTTTATGCATCAAATTTTCACTTATCTTGTCAACATGTCTGACCACAGTTCTCCTTGATAAAGTAATGTTGTCAAATGTGTTGTGTGTGTGTGTGTGTGTGTGTGTGTGTGTGTGTGTGTGTGTGTGTGTGTGTTCTGGACACATAATGTTTGCTGTATCGAGCAAACATTCCTTGATGAACTCGCCATCAGAAAATGACTTGTTATGTTTAGCAATTCTGTGTGACAGCACAAGACTAGCTTCTGTTGCAACACCTTGAATTGGATACTGTTTAGTGATAACAGTTTGCTGTTTCTCCAAAATTTTCACCAACTCCGGGCATTTCGTTTCCTTCTCTTCGGTTGTTAAATTGTATCCGAAATCGGAATGTTTTGTTTGAGTTTTAATGTCCTTGTGATCACACACAACGGCAAACC
>JACEFZ010002330.1:0-55000 GCA_014155875.1 Cepaea nemoralis
CCCCGGGCTACAAAAGCAATAGTACCGTCTACTGTTATACGGTAGCTTAGTCATATCTGACTAAGACCTGACTCATAGTCCACAGATTGCCTCTATAGTATTTGCATTATCCATCGTTGTCGTGTCCTCCTTTACAGTGCCGTCCCTGGAGTGAAGAGAGCCGACACCCACATTATAATATTTTCCTCCTTTTTAATATTCTGTAGAATCCACCAGCTACCGTCCAACACACTCCATCAGCCTATGGACACCTTTTCCTGTCACTCTCTCACTGTCGTACTACGCCCCCTCTCATACTTCCCAACGCAACATACTCAACAACTCTTGCTTCTAGAAATTAATAAAGATTAATTTATTAAAAGAAAAGTGTAACGTGTATGAGACGTGTATGCGAAGAAACTGTGTGACGTGTTCTATAAAGTGTGTAGAATCGGACTCTCAGACAACAACCCAGTCAGCTGATCCCAGCAAGGATAGACCACAGCACGTTACGTCAGAACATGTACATCTCACCCAGTGCCGAAACCATCTTGCCGGATACTGCTTTGCCTCTGTAGACCTCTGGTAATCCAATTTCATGATCATCCGAAATAGACACCGGTGGTATTAACAGTTAATCATGGACCGGTTGCACCCTACACAATGTCCGTTCCTATCGTTCCTTAAAAAAAAACTGCACAAGTCCTTTGTAGTGTGTACACAGTCATTAATGTTAATTGTTAATGTGATTGATCCTCACTCGTGTCTATCTAGCTTCACGTATCATGTCATGTGTTCTATTTCACGAGATTATATCACACTAGGCAACTATTAGACTTAATGTTCTCAGTTAGTTACTACTGGCTGATGCTGTGTGGTGCATCAGTAATCATCACTCTCTTTGGTGAATCAACTTCCTTCTAGCTTTAGTTACGTTCTGTATGCAACTTTATTGATTGTTGAACTGGTGTTCTTCCGAATGGGATTTGATTCTTTCCCAAAACCTGTTGAGTTTCCTTGGATCTGGTAGGGAACCTAGGATAGAAACAACACATCTGGTGATAGTACTAGTCACTGATCCTTTCGGCTGAGTGTAAGCCTATCGCCTTGCTTAATGATCTTTAGCTAACTAGACTTAGTCATAGAGCAGATTAGCTACCCACCTAGAGCCGAATCAGGCTATGACAAAGAAAGACCCATACAGAGTGCAAAACCCCAGCGGGCAAGTTCCCCGTCTCCCAATTATCCATCAGTACTCTATTCTTAACTAGCAGAGCTAATATCACTATTCTACTCTAACTAGTTTCCACTAACAGTGCTAATCATCACACTATAGTTTAACAAGGCCACAGTCTATATTAATTTGAACGCATATATTATAATAGGTTATACCTTACAGCACTGCAGTTTACACTAAATTACATCTAATGGTAGTCATACAGGCTCGTGTAAACTAAATCAAATATCTCCTTCACACGTTAGATGTTCTAACTGCTGCAGTGACAAGCATGTCCTGCCTAAATCCACATTTTCAAGTTCCCCTAGTTGGTCCCCAACTCGGGTTTATATGGCAAACTACCAAAGTTGGCCACGTGACGTTATCCTTTATGCCCCCACACAGGTGGCACATTGGCAGATCATCCCCTGTCAGGGATCCATCCCCCCTCTGGCTCCCTCAATGTTAGATTTGTCATCACTGGTTTAGACATCCAAAACAATCTAGAGAGTTACTGTCGAGTTCCAACAAAGAGTTTCGATACCAAGCTGCCAATCATGGTTTTCCAAACAAGCTTACATTGTGCACGTGACGTTGTTCATGTCCGGCAGGTGTTCCACTGTTTTCAATAACAAGCCCTCAACTTTCTGTCATGTGGTGACAGTTAAACCTCCATTCCGTCTGATGTCAGGAACTATAGATGACAAACGGAACCATTCCATATCCTGAGCGGGCAATTATATGTGATTTTAACTGTTATGAACTGCCAACGCGTTGTATCCCTTCCTTCTCACTCACCACCAAATGTGTATATGGGCTGACCCGATGTAACCCGTGCAGCTGTGTTTACTCTGTTAGTACGACTGTTGTGGCCTAGAAAAATTATGCCAAGCAAACGTCGGTATTATTATCTGGTTAACTCATGGCGATCTCGTGACATAGGCCCCCTCTTAAGAGAGTAGTCCATCTCACTCTTTTCCACCATGAGTTTAATCCAGATGATTCATTCTTCTTCTTCAGGAGCTGGGTGTCTTGACAAGAAATCCGCTCCAACATTTTCCTTCCCAGGAATATACTCTACTGTGAAATTATAAGGTTGAAGTAACAACGACCACCGCATCAAACGGGCGTTGAGCTTCTGAGAAGTAGCCAGGAACATCAGGGGCTGATGATCCGACTGGACCCGAAACTTAACTCCGTACAAATAGGGCTGGAAGTTTTGCACTGCCCATACGAGAGACAAGCACTCTCTCTCGACGGTTGAATAATTCCTCTCCGCCTGTACAAGTTTCTTACTTGTGTATGCCACAGGTTTCAAAACCGAAGCATCGTATTTTCCTTCCTGTAACAAAGCGGCTCCAATTCCAATCGCACTCGCATCCGTTCTCAACACAAATTGTTTGGAAAGGTCAGGGAGCTGTAATACAGGTTTGCTGACCAAGGCCTCCTTTAACTGACTATAGGCATTCTCACATTCTGGTGTCCAAATGATTTGGTCCGGGAATCCCTTTTTCAAGGTTTCCGTCAACGGAGCTCCCAGTTCAGTGAAATGTGGGATAAATTTGTGGTAGAACCCACACAACGAGAGAAAAGATCGCACATCCTTCTTCGTTTTTGGTCTAGGTGCATTTCTGATTTTCTCCAGGTTCTTCTCTTCTGGAACAATGTGTCCTAGAGTGATGGTGTGACCTAGAAATTCCAGAGTCTGATAACCAATCATGCACTTGGTTGGACGAGCAGTAAGCCCTGCTTCCTTGAGTCTATTAAACACTCTCTCCAAGGATTTTAAGTGGTCATCCAAGCTCTCACTGGAAATCAGAATATCATCCATGAAAGAGATGATGGACGGATCCTGTAACGGATCTAGTAAAGTCCTCATCATGCGTGTAAACACACTATGTGCATTGCTGAGTCCAAAGGGCATGACCTTGAATTCGTAGTGTCCACTGGGTGTACTGAAAGCTAACAGTGGTCGAATCTCCGGTTTGACTGGTATCTGATAGTATCCCCGACTCAGATCCACCTTTGAAAAGTACCGAGCCTTATGGAGCCTAGCGAATAACTGAGTTGGATTCGGCAAAGGTTCCACCTGAAATTGTGTGTGACTGTTCAGAAGTCGGTAGTCTATACACAACCGGTGTTCTCCACTTGGTTTGCGTAACAAAACTACCCCCGCATTGTATGGGGATGTGGATGGTGCAATCACGTCATCCTCCAGCAGTTTTTGTATTTCCTCCTCCAGGGCCTTTTCTTTAGAGAATGGCACTGGGTAAACCTTTTGGCGAACAGGCTCCTGTGTGGTCAAAGTCATCTCGAACTCAACCAACCTCGTTCGTCCTGGCTTATCAGTCAGTATCTCCTTATGAGACTTGAGAACCTGGGTTATCCTTTCTCTCTCCTGGGAGGTCAGATCAGGGTTCACTTGCACATCCCTATAGGTTTCCTGGTGTTCCAAGGGATATTCCCTGCCCTCGCTGGTTCCCACTTCTGTCTCCACTGCAACTGCCATTGCCATGAGGTGAGCTGCCTTGTCTCCGGGTCTCTCTTCGTATTTCCGCAAGAGATTGATATGGAAAATCGTCGACTTTCCCCGGATCCGGATCTGATAGTTGGTTCTGGATATCACCCTTTCCACGGGAAATGGTCCTTGCCAACCTATCTCCAGTTTGTTGTTTCCCGTTGGGAGTAGCAACAAGACTTTGTCTCCCACCTCTAGAGATCTTTCTTTAGACCTACGGTTGTAATAAGCCGCATGTCTTTTCCTGGCCTTTTTCAAGTTTTGATTTGCCAGAGTCCATCCCTTGTGGAGTTTTTCTTTCAGTTCCTCCACGTATTTGTAGGATGAGATCACTTCTTCTGACGTCCCCTCTTCAGTCCAACTCCTCAACATGGCTTCCAACGGTCCTTTGATTGGACGACCAAACAGCAACGTAGCGGGTGGTAGTCCTGTTGAGCCATGAGGAACTTCCCGATAGGCAAAGAGTGCTGCTGGGATATATTCATCCCACCTATCAGGTTTTTCCTGCGCTAGTTTCCTGAGCATTGTCATCAACGTGCCGTTGAAAACGCTCCACTTGTCCATTGGCTTGAGGGTGGTAAGGGCTGGTATGTATGTGGTTAGAGTGAAACACCCTAAATACCTCCTCCATGAGTTTTCCACAAAACTGAGATCCATTGTCCGTCAGAATTTGATCCGGAAAGCCTAATCTGGTAAAGGCCTCCATCAGTGCGTCCGCCACTCTTTTCGAGTCAATCGTGGTCAACGGTATAGCCTCACCCCACATTGTACAGCAATCCACCATTGTGAGTATATACATGTTCCTCTTCCTAGTCCTGGGAAGTGGACCCACGATATCGATGGCTACCCTCTCGAAAGGAGAGTTCATGATGGGCATCTCACCCAACACCACCGGTGCTGTCCAGTGTTTCGGTGCCACCCTCTGGCACTCAGGGCATGACTTCACATACCGACGCACATCATCTGTCATTCCCGGCCAATAGTAGTGGCAGGAAATCCGCTGCATGGTGGCGGCAATACCCATGTGTCCACTAAAGGAGATGGTATGCCCCATATGAAGAATCTGGGACCGGTGAGCTTTCGGGACGACCAACTGACCGTATAGGTTGTCTCCCCTTCCTGCTCTCCTGTAGAGTATCCTATTCTTCATGTAGTACTGCCCCCGTCCTGGTGGATCAGCACTTTTCTGCAGCTTTTTGTAGCAAGGACGTAAAGTATCATCCTCACTCTGGGCAGTTCGTAACTCCCCCGGCATTGGGTTAGTTACAATTGCGTCTGCCTCTTCCGTATTTCGTCTGAGAGCGAGTCTGCATTGCTCCCATATGGATTGGCTCCCTGGGCATTCCCAGAAAGACATACCGGCAACCTAGGATGACTGGAAAAATGGGATCGGTCAATACAGCGGCCTTGATGGTGCCGGTGACGTACCTTGACCGAATCTCCACATTAGCAATGGGCAACTTCATGACTACAGCACTCTTCTGTGCAGGCTGTATATCCAATGTCTCACCTGTGAATTGTTCTGGATGTACCAGATCCGCAGAAATCACGGCCTCCCCGTCCAGTCCTGTGTCGTATAAACACTCCACTTGACGACCGTTAACCTCTACCAATTCCACTACAGGTGGTTTTTCCTGGGTCTGGAGTCTCTTCCTCGGCCTCGACCTGTTCGGTGGGCTCCACCTTAGGTTTCCCTGAGCACTTCGACGAATTGAGTGTCTCCTGACTTTCCCCTGCAGTCAATAGCATTGTGCGTGTTTGACTTGCATTGGTTGCACCATTTCCCTGTCCTAGATTTTCTAGTGCCAGACTTGAGTGAGCTCTCCTGGTGGCGACCTTCCTTGTTGACCTTGGCATTTTTCGTGACAACCTCCTTGGACGTCACTTGACATGCTGCAAAGTGAGGGGTCTTAGCCTTCGATTTGCAGTCCCTCGTATTGTGAGAGGGTGACTTACAAATTGAACACCACTTTTCCGACCACGGTCGTTTAGGTGTAGAGCTTGAAGTGCTCTTGCTTCCCTCCTTCTTCTTCTCTGAAATATCCTCTGATTTTGCATATAAGGCTCCCACTTTTTGTTCCTGAGTTTTTTGGCTTTCTTCTTGTCATGTTTCTCTTGACTTTGGTGTTGGTGGAAAGGTTTTCCCCTGCCTCCCCATGTACCTCGACGAACCATTCTGCTAATTTAGTCACGAGGTCAATACGTTCCGCTCCTTGTTCTCCCAGGAACGTCCTGAGAGGTTTAGACATTTGCTTCTTCAGCTGGTCGACCACCATGAGCTCTTCCAGACTCTCATAGTCATGTGCGAACCCAGCCAAATCCATCCACTTATGAGATAAGATTTTAGACGCAAACTGTAGGCTGCAAACAACTCCCCCGGTTCTCGTTTCGCTGCTCGAAAATTTTTTTCCGGTAGGTATGTGACGTAACCTCGAACCGTTTCAGCAGAGCCGTCTTTAACTCATCATAATTGTTCTCATGTCCTGGTGGCTGGCGAGTATAAACCTCGTAACCGGTCCCGCGTAATCCCTGGGATAGCTTAAGATTCCATTTGTTACGCTCCAGACCCATAGCAACTGACATAGCTCGAAGCGTTGAAGGTACTGGTCAATCTTCTCTTTGTCCTCCTCGTAGACCGCCAAAGGAAACTTTATAGCATGGTACCCATGTCCACCTACTGGTGCTGAGCCTGGGATGGAGGAACCTCCAACTGCTCCCTCAGTTTCTCCATTAGATTGACTCTTCAACTCGAGTTCCCTCATCCGGTACTCGTGCTCCCTTTTCTGTGCTTCCTGTTCAGCTTCTAATTTCCTAGCTGTTTGCTCAGCTTCAAATTTCCTAGCTGCTTGCTCAGCTTCCAATTTCCTAGCTGCTTGCTCAGCTTCCAATTTCTTAGCTGCTTGTTCCAACTCCATCCTTCTCAATTCCAGCTCGGCCTTTCGATCTTCCCGTTCTGCTTGACGATACTCTCTCTCCACTTCCTGTATGTAATCCGTTAGAGCAGAACCCCCCAATCCCATTTCTTCCCCCCTTTGCCTTTAATTCTGCTGTGCTAAGTTTAGGGGTGGCCAGTATACAGAGAGGTAAGCTAGCAGGTCTAGTACAATATAACTGCAAATTACTATACAGATATATGAACAAGTACTATAAATCTAGATATTACCACACACAGCACATTCACTCAGTGACAAGAGTAGAATCAGGACCACAGACCTATGCAGACGTGTGAAGTGTGAACAGGTCAGATATTTGTCCTAACCCCTATCCATATTCACTCTAGCTGGATTCTCCAAAATGATATCTCCCTCTTATAACTAAGGATCCCGTGTCAAACGACCCCGTTGTCAGAAGATCCCACTGTCAAAGAATCCAGCTTGCAGGAGATCTCGCTGTCCAAAGATCCCGTTTACGAGAGATCCCGCTGTCCAAAGATCACGTTTACGAGAGATCCCGCTGTCCAAAGATTCCGTTTACGAGAGATCCCACTGTACAAAGATCACGTTTACGAGAGATCCCCCTGTCCAAAGATCACGTTTACGAGCCCCCAATAATGTCGTGTCCTCCTTTACAGTGCCGTCCCTGGAGTGAAGAGAGCCGACACCCACATTATAATATTTTCCTCCTTTTTAATATTCTGTAGAATCCACCAGCTTCCGTCCAACACACTCCATCAGCCTATGGACACCTTTTCCTGTCACTCTCTCACTGTCGTACTACGCCCCCTCTCATACTTCCCAACGCAAAACATACTCAACAACTCTTGTTTCTAGAAATTAATAAAGATTAATTTATTAAAAGAAAAGTGTAACGTGTATGAGACGTGTATGCGAAAAAAATGTGTGACGTGTTCTATAAAGTGTGTAGAATCGGACTCTCAGACAACAACCCAGTAAGCTGATCCCAGCAAGGATAGACCACAGCACGTTACGTCAGAACATGTACATCTCACCCAGTGCCGAAACCATCTTGCCGGATACTGCTTTACCTCTGTAGACCTCTGGTAATCCAATTTCATGATCATCCGAAATAGACACCGGTGGTATTAACAGTTAATCATGGACCGGTTGCACCCTACACAATGTCCGTTCCTATCGTTCCTTAAAAAAAAAAACTGCACAAGTCCTTTGTAGTGTGTACACAGTCATTAATGTTAATTGTTAATGTGATTGATCCTCACTCGTGTCTATCTAGCTTCACGTATCATGTCATGTGTTCTATTACACGAGATTATATCACACTAGGCAACTATTAGACTTAATGTTCTCAGTTAGTTACTACTGGCTGATGCTGTGTGGTGCATCAGTAATCATCACTCTCTTTGGTGAATCAACTTCCTTCTAGCTTTAGTTACGTTCTGTATGCAACTTTATTGATTGTTGAACTGGTGTTCTTCCGAATGGGATTTGATTCTTTCCCAAAACCTGTTGAGTTTCCTTGGATCTGGTAGGGAACCTAGGATAGAAACAACACATCTGGTGATAGTACTAGTCACTGATCCTTTCGGCTGAGTGTAAGCCTATCGCCTTGCTTAATGATCTTTAGCTAACTAGACTTAGTCATAGAGCAGATTAGCTACCCACCTAGAGCCGAATCAGGCTATGACAAAGAAAGACCCATACAGAGTGCAAAACCCCAGCGGGCAAGTTCCCCGTCTCCCAATTATCCATCAGTACTCTATTCTTAACTAGCAGAGCTAATATCACTATTCTACTCTAACTAGTTTCCACTAACAGTGCTAATCATCACACTATAGTTTAACAAGGCCACAATCTATATTAATTTGAACGCATATATTATAATAGGTTATACCTTACAGCACTGCAGTTTACACTAAATTACTCTAATGGTAGCCATACAGGCTCGTGTAAACTAAATCAAATATCTCCTTCACACGTTAGATGTTCTAACTGCTGCAGTGACAAGCATGTCTGCCTAAATCCACATTTTCAAGTTCCCCTAGTTGGTCCCAACTCGGGTTTATATGGCAAAACTACCAAAGTTGGCCACGTGACGTTATCCTTTATGCCCCACACAGGTGGCACATTGGCAGATCATCCCCTGTCAGGGATCCATCCCCCCTCTGGCTCCCTTAATGTTAGATTTGTCATCACTGGTTTAGACATCCAAAACAATCTAGAGAGTTACTGTCGAGTTCCAACAAAGAGTTTCGATACCAAGCTGCCAATCATGGTTTCCAAACAAGCTTACATTGTGCACGTGACGTTGTCATGTCCGGCAGGTGTTCTACTGTTTTCAATAACAAGCCCTCAAACTTTCTGTCATGTGGTGACAGTTAAACCTCCATTCCGTCTGATGTCCGGAACTATAGATGACAAACGGAACCATTCCATATCCTGAGCGGGCAATTATATGTGATTTTAACTGTTATGAACTGCCAACGCGTTGTATCCCTTCCTTCTCACTCACCACCAAATGTGTATATGGGCTGACCCGATGTAACCCGTGCAGCTGTGTTTACTCTGTTAGTACGACTGTTGTGGCCTAGAAAAATTATGCCAAGCAAACGTCGGTATTATTATCTGGTTAACTCATGGCGATCTCGTGACAATCGTGAGTGTACCGATAACTGACGCTCTCAAAGACAATAGATTCGTTCGCTCATTACTCCGCAGCCCATCATGATCCGGGCAGTATATTCATTAAGTCTTTAAAAGAGATAAGTGTCTATTTTTGGTATCCACACAAACGAAGTCTGCTTATTTTGAATTTTATGCAATACTAATTAAAAATCAGACACCACGATTGATTGCTCTTGTGACTCGAGCAACTGTTAATCACAGCAAATCCATGTATGATGTGTTGAATCATTACCTGGTTGGATCCTAGTGTGCCTGTCAGCAGATGTGAAGTTCGAGTACATGATTTGCACACGCCGTTGATTTCTGGGCTTGAAAAGTTATAAAGTGATGGGAGAATTCTGCAGCACTGTCACCATTAAGATGACACTTCGGAACTGCATCGGGAGAAGAGTCTGCATACCAGGCTGACTCCGACAGACGCAAGCCCTTTTCACGTCTATAGTTTGACACAGCTCTATATTCAAAACAATGTTTTCCCGTAGTGAATTTGAATAACGAAGACACAAACAATAGATTGCACGATTTATTGCCTGGCATATTTCGCTGCATCTCGTCAGGTACATACTGCAGAAATCATACAACTTACGTGAATTAACTAGATAAATCCTTCAAGTTGAAATATACACATATTCGCACAGTAATGTGACTTATCTACCACGGTAATTTTAAGCTGACTAACATGTCTTTCTGTTTGCACAATTCTGGCTTGCGTTGATAGATCATAATTGCTTCTGCAAATTTTAACAAGCGAGTATTTTGTGTGTTAAACAACACGCGAAAGGCAGTGTTTCTGTCCACAACATGGCCACTGTCGACGATGTGCCTACCAATTGAAGACGCCGGGAGCTTCCGGTGTGTCGGCCCCACGAGGCTAGCATCTCCTGTGTGTTGTATCTTGTTGATCCATTGAGGTATGTGTTCTAACACCCGTTTGTTAAGCTGTCTCTCAGTTCTACCAATGTAAACGGCCTGGCATCTACATGTGAATTGGTAAATACAATTGTTTGTGGCGTACAGAGGAACAGGCTCTTTAACTGCTGGTGTAGGAATCGGTACGGTTTTAAATCTAATGACTGGAGTTGCCTCACAGAATGTTGGGCCTACAGCTGTAGTAAGCCGGTCTTGTAGACGTTGCATTACGTCATCCCCTCGAAAGGTTAGCTGGATGAATACCTTGAGTTTAGG
The DNA here is from genome assembly GCA_014155875.1 of Cepaea nemoralis. Taxonomy (NCBI): domain Eukaryota; kingdom Metazoa; phylum Mollusca; class Gastropoda; order Stylommatophora; family Helicidae; genus Cepaea; species Cepaea nemoralis. The sequence goes on from JACEFZ010002330.1 coordinate 10,499, forward strand.
GACTGTAGTTCTATACAGCTCTATATAATATAGAGCTATATACAGCTCTATATACAGCTCTATATAATAAATAAAACTGTAACATACCATACAAATAGAAATAAGGACGCCCTGTCTGTACGTTGACTGCGCCCCAAAGGGGAGCAAAGAATATTAACACTACGACTGACCACGCATGTAGTAAGAGTCGAGATAAAGAGGATTCCGCCCGTGTGTTAGTGAGATTCTCAAAGAAAACAAAGAATAGTATCATACTGTAATCTACCACAAAGGTCTTAAGAGGCGACGAAGGAAGGTTGGGCATGAGGTTAGCTTTCCCATCCCGTAGACAAACAACGTCCGCAAAATCCAACCATTCATAACTTTGAATACGCATGGGATTATTATAACTTGAAAGACCTGTGCCTGGAATCTACATGGCGAAAGAATTAGAGGGAGATCTAGAAACACACGGAGACGAGAAGTTGAAACATACATGAATAATTTGAGGAGGACATGAACAGAGCTGCATGGGGTAGCTAAGGATGATTTGGTTGAACACATACCCTCTAAGGGGGTTAATGGGTGAAAGAAGAAGAACAAGAAAAATATGTAGTAAACTGTTATGTGTGAGAGTTTGTGTGTGATGATATTAACGTGGATTAAGTTTCGACTATCTGTCTGTCTTTTTGTTTTTGTTTTTTAAACTTATACAAACAGTAAATAAACAAAAGACTATGTTTAGTATTAATATTGCAGATGAGTTTACAACTGAGCATACTTTATAGAAGAAACGTATAATTATGAAGGTGATTATGTCAATCATGGACACAACATTTTATAACGGGCATATAGGTATAATTACCTATTTTCGCAAACGTGTTTTCTTCACCTAATGCATGACTACCAATATTACACTCATATTATGTCCAAACTGAAATATAAATGAAACCAGCGATTCAACCATAAACATTCATTTAAGCCATATTCACAAACTGCTCATCACGTAGCAGGCTCTTTGCAGAACGTCTCTCTCATCACTGGTCATCGAAAAACCTCTCGATCTCTTGCCATGTCTCTTGCCTCATGCACCGTCAAGCCCAAAATGTTTGCAATGTCCTGTCTTGAGCGTCGACAACTATCTCTTCTAGCCAATGCGATGTGGATTTAGAGCAAGCAGCAAATATTTCACTGGCTGTAGAAAAACCTGTCCGAGATCAATTGATGAAGTTAGTTGCATGTCCATTAGAGGAGGTTGCTTTCAACTCCAACATTTATTGGTTGTTTATGGGATACTAGGTTGTTCAGTAGTTGGCCACTGTTTTCTAATCTGCCGATATCTCATACCATCGGAATCAAGGCAAAATGATCAGCATCCAATTCATCCATGTCTAGGGATGCAGAGGTGTTTCCAAGGCACCGGGGCCAGGTGTTATACTGGCCAAGACCTACTAACACGTCCTAGCCGTGCGTCCTGGGCAACAAGTCCCTTCGGGGTCCTGGCTAACGTAGTAGGATCGCTGATTCTTCCGAAAACGGAGAGTATCTACCTGCACGGCGAGGAACCACCAGTCTACACACCAATAAGCCAGACATGGGACAACGGATACTCAAGCAATCCTCAGGTCCTGTACGACATCACATTGATGTTGGACAACAGGATGTCTTCATCCGACATACAGAACTTCACCCTGGAGTTCACAGCCAGAGAACACAAGCAAGCAAGCAAGAATCCATGTCTAAATGGTCGAGAGAATCGCAAAATTACACAATTAACAAGCTTTACCAATAACTTTATACACATCTGTGCGTTGTATTCTAGCGAACTAGCATTATCTCACTGCAGTGAACATGTTAGTTGTTAGAGTCTTTTCGTTCGTTCATGTATTAGTTTATTATATTGAACAATTTACAGATGTCTAAATGAACGACAGATTTGCAAAATAACACAATTAACAAGCTTTACCAGTAACTTTATACACATTTGTGCGATGTATTCTAGCGTAAGTAAGCACTGCAATGAAGTTGATAGTTCTTAGTCCTTTCTTTCGTTCCTGTATTAGTTCTTTATATTGAAAAGGGAAAGAAACACTGCCCTGTATTTACTACTCATGTGAAAGTAAATAAAAACATTGGACGACGCATTGATGGATTCCAGAATCAAGCTACAAGCTCCTGATATCGATAGTATGCTTGCATATGTCCCAGTAAATGAGAGTATGGGTTTTGCTGTCAAGACTATGTATAGAATAGTCACTGGAGAATAGCAGAAAATAAATAGAGCCGCAATCATAGTAACCATTTTGGTAACACTGAGGTTCCGATTTGTTATGCTGCTTGATTGTGTAGTCTTTGAAGATCTCTCTCTCCATCTTGTGTTCACTTTTAGTTTATATACCAGTGTTATCGTGCACAGAACGATAACTGCATATGCTATGACGGTTAGACAGATAATATTAAAAGAGTAAAAAATACTCTCGATGACTCCATGATCTGCGATCTTTATATTTGTAAGCAGGCTTTTGTTTCTTTCGGGGTAGAATACCATCCCCAAGCCGTTGGCAGCATATACAGGAGCTAGCGAGCCTACCAGGATAACGATGGAGCCTACAGTTATAATCATCGTTATTTTTGAAGTGTTCAGGTTTCGCATCTGAAGAAACAAAGAATGCACGTGAATAAATAAGAGTATGTTTATGCATTATAGGCTAAATGAAAATTGATTTAATTAAGTAATCATTAATTCTCCCCTCACAACATTCAGTTCCTATATGTGATGTCAAACATAAATGCAGTTAATATTTCTTATGCGATTTCTGCTTATACCGGATGTATTTTTAATGACTGTGCAATGTTTGAAAATATTGCCTATCCAAGATTTGTATTTACCTATTATGCTGCATGAGCTTTACAGAGGGTTAATACAAAACATGGACCGGCACATTTTCGAACACCGTACAGTCATTGAAAATACACCCCATATTTCTTTCGTTTCTTCGTTTCTGTTTCCAGGGGACTGGCTACACCTAGTTATGCACCGCAAAGATAAATTGTCCGACTTCGGCAAACATTTGTGTAAGATTTGCCTCCTCTGGGCATATTACATACAAGGCAGCAGTCGCTATTTACGCATTAGTAGATTTTTATTTTTTTAAAACAATTTTGAAAGGTCAGCGGCCTTACGGTCGTCTCTTTATTATTGTCAACTGCCGGGGGATTTTTAACGTGCATGATTTACACACGGGGCCACCTGTTTTTCGCTCATATTCGGAAAGGCTAGAATTTCATCCGCCCTGCCGAAGAGATCAGGGAGATGTATGATATCAGTTGGTACGAATAGTTCTTAGAAAAACTTTCATCCCTGTGCTGAGACCAATCCCTGCACTTTCTGAGCCTTATGAGGAAACTGCAACCTCTCAGCCGCTCACCCTTTTTCTGTTGCTAAAATATATGGAGAATTACGTATACATTCAGGTATTCAGGCACGTTTGCTAATTATGTCACCAATTTATTATATTTTCTGTTGCTAAAATACATGAAGAATGATGTGTACATTCAGGGACAAGTTAAATACTTTAGCTACCTATGTCATCAACATAATATATTTTCTATTGCTAAAATACATGAAGAATGATGTGTACATTCAGGGACAAGTTAAATACTTTCGCTACTTATGTCATCATCATATTATTATCAATACACAACCTCGTTTTGGGGACTTTTCAACGCATTACACATTTGTTAGGCATGGTTATTTACTTTCACACTATCTGTTCAATGTGTTAAAGTTAGTTGCATATCCTTTACAGGACGCTGCAGTCAACACTATCATTTTATTCCTGTTGCGATCTCTTGGCAAGTTTACGTTCAGTAGTTTGCCATTGCTGTTGAACGACCGGCACCCATACCATTTCGTAAAACGCAACGCGGTCTGCTGCCAAATCGTTCAATGTGTACAGCAAAAACAAAAAATAAATAAATAATGAGATCCACACACCAACTGCCAAGAATGTCACTTCGTGAGAATAATCTAAACACATTGCGTGAAGCATGGTGTTGAAATCTGAAAATGGAATGCAGGTTCCTAGAAATGACAGATATAGTTACACCAGAAAGTCAAAACACGGGACTTAGTTTAAATGACAGAAAAACAGAAGTAATGGTAATTACAAAGACGAAGCATCTTCCCAAATGCAACATGGAAGTGAAGGAAACCAGTCAAAAAAAAAAAAAAAAAAATACCGGGATTTATTTTATGTGGACTTCTAAAAATGTTCCCTGGCCTCTGGGTAGTGAGATCGGACGCCCGTGTGTATTGTTGCGCACGTAAAAAATCCCTTGGCAGTTGGAAATGGAAAAAGAGTAGCCTAACGGCGATGTCCAGGCAAACTTTCGAGTTAAAAATCTACCCAAAGTATTTCAGGATCCTCGCCGGTGCTACGGAGTTCGTGCACTGAGCTGAGTTTCTCCACACTCAGGTTTGAGTTAGGAGGAGAACGGAGCACTTATGGGTTACACCCGTGTGCCGTGATGTTGATCCAACGACTAAACTAGACAAAACTAAACTAGTCAGAAGAACGTCAATGTATTTAAGAACTGGTATTTGGATACCTGAATAGCAGCAGATGGAAGATGTATAAAGATAGTTAAATGTAGAACAACACATGCAAACGTAGCATTTCACAAGATGGACAATATTCTCTACAATATATCTCTGATAATCGAGGTGATAAAGAACGTTATGTTGAGCCAATCCTGATGCATGCAAGCAAATCATGGACAATTAACAGACAACAAGAAATATCTGGAAGCTACAGAGATGTGGTTTTGTAGAAGCACGATAAAAACACCGTTAACAGCTAAAATGCCCGTGTGTTGCCGGGGCCCATTGTCGTGAAATACTGAAGAGTTAATGATTCCCAGATGGACGACTGTATACACCGACTGACCAGGTGGAGAAATGGTAACAAACAAAGGAGTGACCAGGCGCATGTGTTTATAGGTCAAGACACAGAAGGGGCCGGCTAACCGCACAGGTAAACGGTCGAGTGGAAAAATTGGTTTGCGACTAAAGCAGAGAGATTATTGGACAGCATATTGCAGTATGGATGTGAAACGGTTCAGAGCTGTAATTTTCCACTAACAATGATAATGCAGTCTGGATGTGAGGTGTCCAGCAATGTCAAGGACTATGCGGCAAAAATGACCGATATAAAGAGGGTCAATTCTTTGTGTAAGTTTAGTGTGTGTTCCAAACTGACCTGAAGGAGATATGTTCTTGAGTGGGAATAGAAATACACGTCCCTAATGATGGAAAGAGGGGATAATAGTGTGTTATTCGCTAAGTGTTTTTTCGATTCCAGGAACATAGATGCCTAAATAAGGTATAAAGATATTAGATATAGTTTTAGCATAGGAATATAGATGTGAATGAATAGCATTTACCATTGCTTTCTATTAGTAGATAGTTTAGACTTTGGTGAATTCATGTCTTATGCGGGTGTTCACTTCGGAAGCCTTGTCATTATGGCTGGAGAAGGACACTTGCATAAGTAGTAGTAAGGGGCGGACGCTTATCACTGGATTTGTTATACTTTTCCAGGTTCCACTCTCCTAGTGAAAGCAGAGAAGAGATGAAGAGGAATACCCTTGAACAAATAAAGTACTTACATGGAACCAAACAGAATATGAACATATTTACGATGAAGAAAGAAATAAGTTAAATAAATACAGAACACTGTATGCTCAAACGAATATACCACAAAACCCTTAAAAGGAAAGGATGTTAAACTGTGGCAAGCAGGGATACTTACAACTACATACGTATTGTAAGAATAAAGAAGAAATAAGAGACAAGCCAAACAGTAATAGTAATCAAAGACTATAGGAAGAACTGTGGCGATGTGGTGGTTTTTCGATGTTGGATACTTACCGTCATGAAACAGATTCAGGAGCATTCATAAACTGACGGGACTTTTATTACGGTACCTTGACTCTGTGGTGAACAGTTTTTGTTTCAAACAATCACGGATTTACCATTAGATGCAAGCATACGGATCATCCGGGTGAGCTCTGTCCTGTTTGATGTGCTGTCCTGTGATCTTGAAGAATGAAAGGGCGAGAAGCAACAACGCTGATAGACATTCAGAGTTCATAACTGGCAACCACACTAGAAGAACATACCAACTACATAGACAATATCCATACATACACCAGACATAGTTTTCTTTTTTAATAAATCTTTTATCTTATCGTTGAAAGGAACTGTTGTCGGAGTATGTGTTGAGGGAATAATAGAGAGGGTGAAAAAAATAGATATATGGAAGGGAAGACAGAAGAGAGGAGTGTAGACCAAAGTCAGTCAATAATCCCAACAGATAATAAGTTTACAGATGTGCTTGTTGAGTCCAGTCTCCTCTTGGGAATTTAACAGGACATAATTGGTGGAGCAGCGGGGTACGTACATACAGAATACCCATATGACCGGAAGGCATAACATGGCATATGAATAAAGGGGTACTTGCATATTGGCACAGGCATAGCGGAGTACCTACATGTTGGGACATACTGACTGGAATAAATAGAAGTATATATTGATGACTTTTAATGGAAGGACGTCCATTGGATATATGGTGCCATTACATTTATGGTAGAAACATTTCATTAATGCTGGTGACTTTGCAGTGAGAAAGTTCCAGACAGAGTGAATGTGGATAGGTGGTAAGACACATTACATACCTAGTCACACGGTCACACGTCTACATAAGTCTTTATCCTATATCTCCTCTTGTGGATGAGAGAGTGGTTGTGATGTACTGTGTGGTGTTGTAGATTAATAATATTTAAATGACATAGATAAATGATATAGGTTCTAGGTAGATTATCTGTTTATAGTGAGTACTTTTTACTGCCTTGAGGTGTCTTGACTCAACGTGCTGACTTACCTGCTTTAACTATGGCCACTCCCAAACTAACTACAGCAGAACTTAGGGCAAACGGAGAGGAAATTGGGTTGGCTGGTTCAGACTTAACTGATTACATACAAGAAAGAGAGCGAGAGATTCGTCAAGCGGAACGAGAAGAGCGAAAGACCGAGTTGGAAGTGAGAAGAATAGAGGTGGAGACCAAGCGACTGGAAATGGAACAAGAGGCCAAGAAAATGGACCAGGAGACCAAGCGACTGGAAATGGAACAAGAGGCCAAGAAAATGGACCAGGAGACCAAGAAACTGGAAATGGAACAGAATGCCAGGAGACAAGAAATGGAACATGAATACCGCTTGAAAGAGTTAGAACTCAAGACACAAACTAAGGGTGAAATAGATGCAGCAGAAGGAAGTTCATCTTCACCTGGGGCAACCCACATGAGTGGACAGGGTTACCATGCCATGAAGTTTCCCTTGGCGGTCTTTGATGAAAGTAAAGAGAAGATATACCAGTTTTTGGATCGTTTCGAGGCTATGGCAGTCGCTATGGGACTGGATAGAACCAGATGGGCTCTTAAAGTATCCCAGTCTTTACGTGGTTCGGGATACGAGGTCTACACACGCCTACCACCAGGACAGGAAAATCAGTATGAGGAATTGAAAGCAGCTTTAATGAAACATTATGAAGTCACAGCACAAACGTATAGGAAGAAGTTTAGATCGTCTAGACGAGAGCCGGGAGAACTATTCGCCGCCTACAGTCTGAGGCTGAAATCCTATCTACAGAAATGGATGGACTTGGCAGAATTCAAGAGGGATTATGAGAGTCTCGAAGAGATGATGGTGGTAGACCAGATGCGAAAGCAAATGTCGAAACCTCTCAGAACCTTCTTAGGAGAACAAGGGGCGGAACGGATTGATGTTGTGAATAAGCTGGCGGAACGATTTGTGGAAGTACATGGTGAAACTGAGGAACTCAGTACACAAACCAAAGGTCAGGAGAAAATAGAGAAAAAGAAACCTAAAAACTGGGAAGGAGAAAAAGGGGAACCTTATATAAAGCACACAGAGGAGAGTTCAGAGAAGGTGAAGGTAGGAAACCAGAGCACCTCGAATTCTCAAGCGAAACGACAGTGGTCTGAGAAGTGGTGTTCATTTTGTAAGGCGGCCTCTCACAACACCAAAGACTGCAGATCGAAACCTAAAAGTTCTTACTTCGCAGCATGCAAAGTGATTCCTACATCGGTGATCACAGACAAGGCTGAGGTCGGCGAAGGAGAAAGGAACAAAAAGGACACAGGGAAACCTAGGAAGGGAACAGGGTGCACACACTGCCAGTCGATAACACATAATACTGTGGACTGCAGATGCAAGGCAAACGACGCCAATTGCATAACCAACCTCGAGGAAATAAAAGAGGAAGGCAAGGAAACGGTCAAGGAGATGAAAGGCACTCAGGACCAAGAGAGACCACCTGTGGTGGAACTGATTGAAGTAAATGGCCAACAGGTTGCTTGTCTCTACGATACCGGTTTGGATGGGGAAGCGGTGGTGGACGCCAGCTTGGTAAGCCCAGACCAACTTACAGGGGAGACCATAGAAATACAGCCGGCAATGAGGAGTGCTGTTACCATGAAGCTGCCAAACGCCAAGGTGGAGATTAAATCCAGGTACGTCACGGGCATTATTCCAGCTGCTGTATTATCTGACTCCTTATTTCCAATGATCATTGGCACGAAATATGTCTTTTTGGGGATGCCCAAACAGCCAGCCCAAAAGGGAACAGTAGTCAGTGGATCTCAAGGGAAGGAAAAAGAGGCAGAGACACTATGCGACAACTCAGGGAGAGGAGAATTGCATACTGCCCAGAGGCAGGATACTACGTTGCATCCTTGCTACAGGAAGCTGCAAAGAAGTGCTGAGCCACCAGAACGGGGACAGTACTTTCTGAAGAATCAACTACTCTATCGGAGAGCTGGGAGGGGAGATAACCTGCACGAGCAGTGGGTGGTTCCAGAGACCCACCGTCCTCTACATTCTTCAGAGTGGACACATCATAGGCGAGAATCGACATATGGGTGTCCAGAGAGACCTTGCAGCAAATATCCGGCCATTATTGCTGGCCAGGAATGACCGGAGATGTACGCCGGTGGGTGAAGTCTTGTTCGGAGTGCCAGAAAGCACCACCCAACAAGCGAATCAAGAGGAAACTAGCTCTTAAAGTGGAGATAAAGTGGAAGTGTGGGGGGTCCCAGCAGAGACCAATATACTCCAAGTAGGATGGAAAGGACCTTATCCTGTGGAAAAAGGTGGTGTCCAAGAACATCTACAAAATACGGATCGGGGAAGAGAAGAAAAATCTCCCTAGACATCTCATTAGAAAATATGAGGAGAGATCCGGAGCAAAGCTTCGCACTTTATGGTGATGGCAGCCATTGGGACAAAGGTTACCAGTCCAGACGAAGACCAGAGATCGCCAGTACAACATAGGAGGGCCTATGGGACAGTACGTGATAGGTCAGACTTACCCAACGACAGGAGGAGGGAAATCACAAGTCAGGGAAAGGACAAGAGTGAAAGTTTCACCGGTAACCAAGTTCAGAAGGGGTGGGTAACGTCGGGAAAAGCGAGAATTACCCAGGACTCCAACCAAAGATTGGCTGACCAGATACAATATCGCCCAAGATGGTCCTGGAAGCAAAAGTCCAGGAGATTTGGGAAAACGACTCGGTCCATCGAGGACGAGGTGGAACCTCCCCAGAGGTAAAGCCGGGGGAAACCAAGAGGACATGGAAGCAGTGTTACAATCAGGATGGGACAATCCGTCTGTATTGTGAGCCGTCGCTGACGCAAGTCGAAAGTAGGTCGACTGAACGTACAGGAGCGAGGAGCCAACACTAGTTTCAGTCGTGAGTAGTATAGTAGGGTGTCAATTAGAGCGCCTACTGGATAATGAGGTGAGCCATGTGAGGATCCAATCATATCATCAACACGTGATGTTAATAGCTACTTCGCAGAAGCTCAACGCACGGTGGATGTGATGGACGCTGTTGCTGCAACTGGACTTCACAGGGGAATACATCCTTGGTAAGGAGAATGTAGGATCGGATTTGATATCTAGACATTCAGCTCCGGAGGAAGAAGACTAGGGTTGTGGATCATGGGAATCAAACCTACAGTGAGAAAGATTCGACGCGGTCTAATCTCTTAAGGGGGGGCCTATGTCGTGAAATACTGAAGAGTTAATGATTCCCAGATGGACGACTGTATACACCGACTGACCAGGTGGAGAAATGGTAACAAACAAAGGAGTGACCAGGCGCATGTGTTTATAGGTCAAGACACAGAAAGGGCCGGCTAACCGCACAGGTAAACGGTCGAGTGGAAAAATTGGTTTGCGACTAAAGCAGAGAGATTATTGGACAGCATATTGCAGTATGGATGTGAAACGGTTCAGAGCTGTAATTTTCCACTAACAATGATAATGCAGTCTGGATGTGAGGTGTCCAGCAATGTCAAGGACTATGCGGCAAAAATGACCGATATAAAGAGGGTCAATTCTTTGTGTAAGTTTAGTGTGTGTTCCAAACTGACCTGAAGGAGATATGTTCTTGAGTGGGAATAGAAATACACGTCCCTAATGATGGAAAGAGGGGATAATAGTGTGTTATTCGCTAAGTGTTTTTTCGATTCCAGGAACATAGATGCCTAAATAAGGTATAAAGATATTAGATATAGTTTAGCATAGGAATATAGATGTGAATGAATAGCATTTACCATTGCTTTCTATTAGTAGATAGTTTAGACTTTGGTGAATTCATATGTCTTATGCGGGTGTTCACATTCGGAAGCCTTGTCATTATGGCTGGAGAAGGACACTTGCATAAGTAGTAGTAAGGGGGCGGACGCTTATCCTGATTTGTTATACTTTCCAGGTTCACTCTCCTAGTGAAAGCAGAGAAGAGATGAGAGGAATACCCTTGAACAAATAAAGTACTTACATGGAACAAAACAGAATATGAACATATTTACGATGAAAGAAAGAATAAGTTAAATAAATACAGAACACTGTATGCTCAAACGAATAGACCACAAACCCTTAAAAAGGAAAGGATGTTAAAACTTTGGCAAGCAGGGATACTTACAACTACATACGTATTGTAAGAATAAAAGAAGAAATAAGAGACAAACCAGAACAGTAATAGTAATCAAAGACTAATAGGTAAGAACTGTGGCGATGTGGTGGTTTTTCGATGTTGGATACTTACCGTCATGAAACAGATTCAGGAGCATTCATAAACTTACGGGACTTTTATTACGGTACCTTGACTCTGTGGTGAACAGTTTTGTTTCAAACAATCACGGATTTACCATTAGATGCAAGCATACGGATCATCCGGGTGAGCTTCTGTCCTGTTTGATGTGCTGTCCTGTGATCTTGAAGAATGAAAGGGCGAGAAGCAACAACGCTGATAGACATTCAGAGTTCATAACTGGCAACCACACTAGAAGAACATACCAACTACATAGACAATATCCATACATACACCAGACATAGTTTTCTTTTTTAATAAATCTTTTATCTTATCGTTGAAAGGAACTGTTGTCGGAGTATGTGTTGAGGGAATAATAGAGAGGGTGAAAGAAATAGATATATGGAAGGGAAGACAGAAGAGAGGAGTGTAGACCAAAGTCAGTCAATAATCCCAACAGATAATAAGTTTACAGATGTGCTTGTTGAGTCCAGTCTCCTCTTGGGAATTTAACAGGACACCCATAAGGGAAGCAAAAATTAGTAACACTGTTGCCTTCCATGCATGTCGTAAGAGGCGACTAAGGAGGCTTGTGCTGAGACTTAGTCTAGTCTATTGGGACTTCCGGTCCACAACATGGCGAATAATCATTTAAACCAATAAGGCCTCTAGAGTGTTTACACTTGTGGCTACGGTTTGCATTCGCATTTTCCTCATGTTGGACTGGTAGTGCATGGTTCCGTCGCCCTGCTACTGAGTGAGTGTGTGGCGCGACACTGTGAGCTATGGATTTCATGTGGAATGCTTTTACATCTATTCGCAGTTGCTTGTAGCGTAAACTGCATGTTCAGAACAATGGCGGCCGGCTGTTGCTGAATTGACTGATTTGCCTTTTCGGTTCACGAGTGCATTTTTCAGGAGACTCCTGGGAGTTGTCGCTGGAGCTATGGAGTTCGTGCTTTGAGCGGCGTTTTCGGTGCGTCGCCCTGCGGAAAGAGACCGAGCCGTATGGGTTAAAACCCCGTCCAATGAAGTCTTTCTGATGATCACCGATTCCATTGACGATGAACTGTATTTTTCGTGGAGGACTTTTGAGTTGGCATTTTGGCGGCGGCATTATGCACAGCGTACCTGTGCGGGCTGTTGATTTGCCGAGACTCCTGTCTATTCCATTATTCACATAGGGCAGTGAGGAGCGTTTTATGTGATATTCACTGGTACAGGAACGAAGCATAATGGGGACGACCCGTTGCCATGAAGTTGGAACCGCCACTAACTAACTAACCAACCAACCAACCAACCAACCAACCAAACAACCAACCAACCAACCAACCAAACAACCAACTAACTAACTAACTACTAACTAACTAACTAACTAACTAACTAACTAACTAACTACTAACTAACTAACTAACTAACTAATTAACGGATATAAATAGCAATGACGATCTTGAAAGAAGTTAACTTATAAAGAGAACTGGTTGCTCGTATCAGAAGAAGACAGTCCTCATTCTTTAGACACGTCACGTGAACGGAGAAAGCTGGATAACGTCATGAGAACATGAAAGTTGGAGGACAGCAGAAATGGGGGGTTCTAAGAGAGAAGATACGTGGCTTGCTGGAATCTTGGCATGGTGGAAGCGCAGTATTATAAATGATTTCTGGGGATTCACCAACCAACAACCAAACAATCGACCGACCCACCGACCAACCAACGTAACAATCAACCGACCACTAACCGACTATCCAACAGGCCGACCAACCAACTAACCAAGCGACCGACTGACCAGCTATCGAACCAGCTGACCAAGGGACCGACCGACCAACTGACCAAGCAACCGACCAACCAACCGACCACATAACCGACCAACCAACCGACCAAACAACAAATCACCCAACTAACCAAAGAACGAATAAATGAGCGACTAAAACAACTAACCAACGAATTAAACAACTAACTAACACTCGATGGTCAATAGAATGTGCGCAGCATTGAAGCGTGTGCTGTCATCAAAATTCCACATATCACTCTAGGATAAGGACATAATATAACAGTTTAGTTCCCCCCCCCCCCCCCCCCCAACCACCACCACCACCACCACCACCCCACACCCTACAGTTAGGCATAATTGTGTAAACAGAATACTAAAACAAAGAAACTAAAAGAAAACAATTCAATAAGCACTAACCTTAAGTGGTGATGCTATACACAGGCATCTCTCAACGGTGATGACGACGGTGATCCAGGCAGTGACACGGGAAATAGCTAAACGGATCACTGCACTTGCCAGATAATTGACCCCCGCGGGGTCGAAAGGCAAGTCCACCTCTCGAAAAGGCGGTGTATAACATATATTTGTCCAAATCAAGGTTATAAGACATCCCAGATCCGAAATTGCTAATCCTATAGGGAACAGTAACAATTCAAGAGAAAATGGCATGGCATTACAAAGAGTACTCTTCCATATCTTCACTACTGTATCAAACATGGTAGATAACACATCTCTAAAACATATTAAGGAATGTAAATATCTAGGGGAGAATGATCACAGAAGATGGTAGAATTGACCGAGAAATCGAAATCAGATGTCAAAATGCAAGTGCGCTTATATATCAACTATCACCCATACTGAAACTCTAAATATACATATCTCTGCAAAACGACAGATAATAAGTATAATATTCACACCAACACTATGCTCCCAGCGTTAAACTAAAGCATTATCCAAATCACAATTACGTAAAATCAACACATGCGAGATGAGTTGGTTGAGGAGAGCTGCCAATTTAACTATCAGAGACCGAAAAAGAAAAGATGTTATCAGACAGACATTGGGAGCAATACGTTGTGTCACATATATTGAAAGACATGAATAAAATTTGGTGGAACTGCGGTAAAGCTGTGAAAATGTAAACAATATAAAATGACACAAAGTAGTGCAGCTTTACATAAAAGGATTACGACACATACAGGACATTGAGACATACAGGAGATTTCTTTGTTAAAAATCTACCCAAAGTATTTCAGGATCCTCGCCGGTGCTACACAGTTCGTGCACTGAGCTGAGTTTCTCCAGATTCAGGTTTGAGTTTGGAGGAGAACGGAGCACTTTTGGGTTACATCCGTATCCCGTGATGTTGACCCATCGATTAAACTAAACTAAACTAAATTAGTAGACGGATCAGCATCACGGCACACGGGTGTAACCCATAAGTGCTCCGTTCTACTCCTAACTCAAAGCTGAGTCCTGAGCTACTCAGCTCAGTGCACGAACTCCGTAGCACCGGTGAGGATCCTGAAATACTTTGGGTGGATTTTAAATCGAAATTTTGCCCGGGCATCGCCGTTAGGCTACTCTTTTTTCGATTTCCAACTGCCAAGGGATTTTTTTACGTGCGCAGCAATACATACGGGTGTCCGATCTCACTACCCACAGACCAGGGGAAATTTTCATTACTAGAAGTCCACGTGAAAAAATCCCGGTCCTTACCGGGGCTTGAACCCGGGACCTCCAGCATTCGAGGCGGACACCATACCTCGAGACCACCCAGCCCCCTGCTCATTGTCCACGCTTCACATCCATACAAAAGTGCAGGTTCTATGTAGCACTTCAACACTTTTTTTCTCCACATTGGTGATTTTGTCATACCGTTTTATTACGTCTATTTTACGCAGACATCAGTTAGCAAATGTTTGTAGTTTAGTTGTAATCGTTTTCTTTGTTCTCCATGTTTCGGATCCAAACAGCAACACCGATAGAATATTCTGAGTTTTGCTACTAAGTTCTCTGTCTTATGACTTCCATAAAATTCTTAGTGCTATAATTAACGCTCTTAAAATTGCAACAACAAAAAAACCAAAAAAAAAAACCAAAAAAAAAACCAACAAAGATAATGCACACAGATGAAACTAATATCGAGAGAGAAGTATATATAAATGACGACAAATTGGAAGTGGTCTAAAATTTCGAAAATTTTGGGTCATAAATACCAACAATGGAGACACAATGAAGGACATTAAAAGACGAATATCTATGGCTCTTCAGAAACTAAAAGACTTAAATAAATTGTCTAGTGGGACAGATAGAACAACAACAATCAATTAGATTTGTAAGAGTATGCATCTTTCCCATTGCAACATACACCTATGAGACCAGGACACTTACTAAACAAGCTGAACAGTGCATAAATGCCTTTAAATATAAATGTTATAGGAGGTTTTTAAGTATATCTTGGATACAGAAAAGAACAAATGCATCCATACGACAGGAACTGAATATTGAAGAAGGTTGGCTGCTAAAGACAATACACCAAAGAAAAATTAAACATTTTGGTAAGTTGAAATGTCAGGAAAGTTTGGAGAGAACAATAATGAAGGGGTATATGCCTTGAAAGAGAGGAAGAGGAAGGCCAAAGAGAAGATGTGTGCGGGATTTTGCTGATGATCTCCAGACGGGTGTATCGGATGCGGGATATTTTGCTTATGACCCAGACGTTTTTCCGGATGGTTGTTATGCGAGCGAATTTCTGCAAGGGGCATGCTACTGAATGAATGAATGAATGAATGAATAATTAACGCATTGCAAAATGTAAATCTAATGCGTTAATGTATAAGACATCAGCAAATAAATACCCAATAGACTGACGTTGATGGGATCCTTGAAACCTTGCTTGAGGAAACAAATGATATTGATGATATTACTGCCGGTTCCGAAGATAACAATTATTTGGCTCAAAACTGTGAATAGTAACCAATGCAAAATTCTTATTACTTCATCGCTAATCATGAATTGTTCTTGTACATCTGGCCTGGCGTTCACTTCGGCATATGATGAGGTACTCATCATTTCTCCTGAAAGGTGTATGAATAAAAGTGCATGAATGAAAGTGTATGAATAGAAATGTATGAGTAAAAACACAACATAGAAAAATTATATTATATGCGATAGTGTATATATGCAGTACTGATTATTCTCAAATGAAGCAAGACGTAATGACAATCACAAATAAATAAACTACACTGATGAACTATACTGAAGATTGTCGTACACTTAACCTCATAATCCGATGGTTCTCAACCTTTTTTGGCTCATGCACCCCTTCACCATATGTTCAGAATGTCAACCCCCACCCCCCCCCCCCCGTGTTGTATTTCCTCCTCATAAATCCCCCCCCCCCCCACACACACACAGTATACGTAAAAATGGAAGCTAAATATAATAACACATGTCTAGACGTCTACATACAATGTGATTTGCGGTTCTACTTATGTTATACAACAAATTTCAGAAGGGCGAGAAGTACAGAACCGTAAAGTATGGAGGGGAAAACAATATCAATTAATCGGTTCTTGTATTAACACGATCTTTAAATAATCTTAATACGCCCCCCCCCCCCCACCCTCCCGGAAACCCTAAAAATTTCCCCCTCTGTCATAAACCATGTCACTAAGCTTCTACTCAGAATTATAATGAAAAGAACAAGAAAATAAAAACTGAAATTGGTGAAGAACAGTATGGTTTTGTGGAAGGAAAAGGGTACAAACAATGCAATATACACATTACGAACACTAATAGAAAGGTCAATATAGACACATAAAGACAAATATGTGTGCTTCATAGTTTAAACTAAGGCATTTGATAAAGTAAAAAAAAAAAATGATGAACTGATTAAAATGTTGGAAGATATCAACATTGACGCGAAAGATTTAAGAATAATAAAGAATATTTACTGGATTCAAGTAGCAGCAATTAAAATGGGAAATAAAGAGGGTAGTTACGAACAGATAAAGCAAAGAGTACCACAGGAGTGCGTCTTGTAACCGGATCTCTTCTCCCTCAATAGCGAAGTAATAATGAGAGAGATCAAAGAGATGCCAGGAATAGTAATTTTTCTTTGTTTTTTCATATTCTTTACAGGACATCGCTGTCAACACCAGCATCTTTCAGCTGTATGTTGATTTCTTGGCAAGATTACGCTCATTAGTTTGCCATTGCTTTCTGAGCGGCCGGCTCACATACCCCGTAAGTTACCGATGCGATTCAAACATCTGCTGATTCTCACCGTCATCACGTTACCTACGAGAGTATACGAGATTACGGAAAGAAAAAGTCGCTAACCTCTAAGCCACGAAGCCGGCAGGAATGGTTATAGGAGGTTATAATATAAACAATATACGCTACGCAGATGACACAGTCTTGGTGGCGGATAATGCAACAGAACTACAACAATTGTTGGATACTGTAGTAACAGAGATTGCAAAGAATGGTCTCTCCTTGAATATGAAGAAAACAATAACAATGGTGATAACAAAGAAAATGGTGACATAGGAATAGAAGGGAAAGTTCTTAACCAAGTGGATAACTAAGGGCTTACAGACGCGATTCGTAAGCCCGCTTACCCGCGTTTGAAGCACATCTGCGAATGATTAGGTAGCAGACCACGTTGCGCAGAGTTTTAACGTTTTGGTATGGGAGCCGGTCGTTCAGAAAGCAATGCCGAACTACAGAACGTAAACTTGCCAAGACATCAACAACAGCAGTAAAATGCTGGTGTTGACAGCAATGTCCTGTGAATATGATATGCAAAGAAAAGAGGTTGCATTTATAACATCAGATGGAAGATGTACAACTGAGATTAAGAGCGGAACAGGGCAAGCGAAGCTGCATTTCAGAAAATGAGGAGTATCGTATGCAATAAGTCACTATCACTGAATGTAAGAAAGATAGTGCTAACATGCTATATAGAACCAGTTTTGCTGTATGGCAGTGAATCTTGGAATGTAAATGAATGAATACATAAGGAAGAACTTAGAAGCAACAGAGATGTGGTTCTTGAGACGAATATTGTAAATTCCTTGGGTTGCCAGAGTAACTAACAACAATTACCCCAAAGAAGCTAATGAATCTTGAACATTATATACAACAATAAGAACAAGACAAACAGCTTCCTTTGGTCTTGTAATAAGAAGAGAGACATTGGAGACTGTCGTGACAACTGGAAAGATCGAGGGGAGGAGGGCAGAGGCAGAACAAGAGAAATTATGCTGGATGGATTGAGTCGGTGGCATGGAGGAATACTATCAGCAGAGTTGACCCAGAGCACCAAAGACAGGTCTGTGGAGAGCCATGAACGCCTACACCAGCTGGCAGTGCACTTGATGATGATGATGATGATGAGCATGATGATGATCATGATGATGATGATGACACTGACATAATAAGAACTGTAAAACTAGTTCCCCCTTTAAACACAAGATTACGCACACACATACACACTATATACACACGCGCGTGTATATATATATATATATATATATATATATATATATATATATATATATATATATATATATATATATATATATATAACGAATAGCATTCGCATTCCCCTTCGCAGCGGAGAAAGTAAAAGTAATACATGAAAATGCAGTGAAAACAAGCACAAAGTAAAGGATCTTTCCACATGGCTTGAGGCGTACTGGTCAAATAAGGTTAACCCTAAATGTAATAGATCATAGGCACTCGGTGTCTGATGTTGTCAACTTCACGACGGATGCCTTTATTTCACATAAAATGCCCTGTTACCCACTTAGACTGGGCATGGGATTCCAAGTCATTGAAGTAAACAATAATCCCCTCCGAACGCTAGACCAGAGGGTCAGCTGACAAAAGTGCTAGCCACTGCAATACCGCGACTCCTAAAAATACAGTGTACAGAAATATATTCACAGACATATGTTTACCTAAGCAATTCAATGTGAATTAAATATGCTAATTGTGTCTCAAAAGGTGATTCCCTGTTTTAATTGAGAAAATCTCTCTTCACCATATTCGTTCGTTAGCTCTGTTTAGGAACTCCTTCTAGCCAAGACATTTACTAGAGTTAACCATTCAGTTAATGTTTTTGTACTTGGTAAATAGTCTCATGTCGCGGATTCGGCAGTTTTTGATGTGGTCATCTTTTGCCCCAAGACCTTCACAATGCCTTCTTTCGAATATTGGCCGTCTATTCTATAAGAATGGCTATGGTGTGTGAAATCCGAGCAAACATTTGGCTAGAGTAATATTGTTTGACAAACATATTCTCTAAGACTAAATGAGACATTTCATTCTAATATAGGCGCTGGTCTTTTGTTTTGAATATATCCTTCAGAGTAAGGGACATTTATGTTATCTGTTATCGTCTTCTTCTTCTTCAGCATTCTGAGCCATTGAGGTTCTTTGCTGCATATACTAGCCGTCTCCATTCGTCTCTCTGATTGACCTTCTCTTGCCAGTCGCTGATTCCAAGTGCTTGTAGGTCTGTATGTATATTATATCTCCACCGTCTTCATGGTCTACCGCGGGGTCTACGGTCATTTATTTCTTGAGTGTAAGCGAGTTTTGTTTCCCTATTATCTTCCATTCTTTCTATATGCCCCAGTGTCGTGTATCCGTTTAAAGTGTCGCCCCTGGAGTGAGAGGAATCAACACCCACATTATATTTTAACCCCTTATCATTATCCTGGAGAAACCACTAGAATCCGTCTACAAAACTCCGTCAGTTTATGGACACCTCTTTCTCTCTCTCTATCACTACTGTATCATGCCCCCTCTCATTCTTCCCCAACGCAACATACTCAACAACTCTAGCCTCTAAAAATTAATAACAATTAATTTATTAAAAGAAAAGTGTAATGTATGTGAGAAGCGTATGCGAAGAATGTGTGACGTGTTCTATAATGTGTGTAGAATCGGACCCTCAGATCAATAGCACAGTCAGTTCATCCCTGCAAGGACACACCACAGCACGTTAGGTCGGCACAAGACAACCTCACCCAGTGATGTATTTCTCCTTCCAGACACTGACTTTCTTCTGTAGCTTCCTGGTAATCCATCTACATGATCATCCGAAATAGATACAGTCTATAATTTACCACTGATCATGGACCGGTTGCACACTGCACATTATAAGTTCCTATAGTTCCTAAAATGTACAAATCTCTTTACTGTGAAATTAGGTATCACTGTTATTGTTAATATACTTGATCCTATCTAGTGTCTATATTGTGTCAAGTACAATGTCCTTTGTAATATTTCACTGGAATCTACCACACCATGTGAATGTTACATTTAAAGTTCTCGTTTAGTTACTATTGTTCGTAGGATGGGTATCAACAAACATCACCCATCCTAGGTGAACCTTATTACACAGGATTCGTTATATGGTTTGGCTCCTCTGAGCCCTGTTCCGGTGGACCCTCCTGATCATAGGCCCAGCGTACACATTATGGTACAACCTTTCTTCTTGGACGTTATTCATTTTCCGTAAGAAATCATTTGACTGTTCAACTGGTGTTCTTTCCAAATCGGAGTTGAACTTCTTCAAAACGAGTGTAAAGCTTCCTCGTAACTGGCAGGGAACCTGTTAGAGAAATAACACATCAGGTGAGAGCACAAGTCACTGATCCTACCGGCTGAGTGTAAACCTACGGCCTCGCTCAGATATTATCAGTGACCTAAACTCTGCCATAGAGCAGATGAGCTCATCACCTAGGTCCTAATCAGGTTATGACAAGGAAAGACCAATAAACCTAGTGCAGAACCCCAGTGGGCACCCCACTGAAAGATCCCACTATTGGACACTTTGCCCATCTCCCAACCCATCCTCAATCTCTCCAAATATCACCCCACTACACTATTCTCACTAGCAGAGCTAATTCTCACTTCACTACTCTATTCTCACTAACAGAGCTAATCATCACTTCACTACTCTATTCTCAACTAGCAGAGCTAATCATCACTTCCCTAGCTAGTTTTAACAATGCTACTGCCTATATTAATTAGACCTAATTACACTTTATGTAATACCTTATGCAACACCGCATCACTCCTGGATGGCCTCTACAATTTGCCATAAAGACACATGTTATTTAATCTTTAATTAATTTTAACACTGTAGATGCTCTCCAAATTCCTACTGCGGTAACAAAAACACGTCAACCCAAGTCAACTGCCTTGTCCACACTACTGTAAACAAGTCATGTTTTTTGGTCAAAGAGCCTTGTAGTGATCTAGTGAAGTCTTTGATGTAAACACATCAGAGGGTTCCAGGGGCAGACTCTTCTCTCCCCTGGCTCAACCAATGCAAAAGTTGTCTTCCTTGTTATGACAACCAACACAGCTAGCGTGTTCCTGCATTATCCCAATTCGGGTCACAATAACAAGCTTACAATTTTCTGTCTTGTGGGGACGTTCAAAGACAACTCCACTATTTGATCTCGCCGACTCTCCGTAGTAAACAACTTGTAGTGGCGAATACAGCCTGTCGCTGTTATTTTTATCATCTGATTGTTAATTACAGTAATTTCACGACACCCAGCCATTGCAGTCTATTAGCCTTCATGATACCAGTGATTAGCGAATACTTAAATAGATCATAAATGCTTTGTTGCTTCTTCTTCAAGTAGTTTCCATATCGTTGATTATATTGCTCATATATTCTCGCTTCTGCTTCCGAACTATTTTTGTAGCCGCTTTACATTCAGTTCTATATTGCTCTTCATTTTGGATGTTGTTGATATCATTTAACCATACATGTCTGGCATTCTTTTTCCTAATGAGTGCTTCTTCACATTTTTATTGAACTATCTGTTCTTTCTATGCGTGGTTAACACACCGAGACATTCTTCTGCGGTAGATTGAATTGTAATCTTGATGTTCAACCAAGTTTGGTCAACGCTTTCCTCCAACGGGTTTTGTAGAATTTCAAGTTTACTTTTTACTTCATCTGCAAATTTCTCGTTGACTGTAATGTCTTGTAGTTTTTCTCTGTTATATGTTGGGTGTAACCTTTGCAGTTTAGCATAGAAAGCTCTCTTAAGTTTTATTTTAAATTTTGCTCCAACCAGGAAGTCGTCGCTGTGGCACTCAGCTCTTCTATAACTTCTAACTTGTTGTATGTTTGATGAATGTTTGTCGTTAATTAAAATGTGATCTATTTGATTATAGGTTCTCATGTCACATGATTTCCAAGTTTGTTTATGTATATCGTTTCTTTGCAGTCTGGTACTGCTGGTCCTTTGGCTTCTGTCAGGTTGATGACTCTCCATCCATTGTTATTTGAAGTGTATGTAGGCTTTCCGTACCAGCAACGTTTTTATAAGTTTGCTCTCTACCTATTTTTGCATTGAAGTCTCCCAGCACAATCAGGATATCCTGTTTGGGGGTTTCTTCTATGACATCTTCCAGATCATTATAAAAGTCTTCTTTAATATCATCTTCTTTCTCTTCAGTATGTGCATGTACATTAATCATCGTTATATTTTTCCATTTACCTTTTAACCGTAATTTACTAATCCTGTCATTAACAGCTTTAAAATTTAGAACGTTCCCCCATAACTCTTTTTTGATGACAAATCCTGTTCCTAATTCATGTTTATTCTGGGTGTTTCCTCCATATATTACAATCATTCCATTTTGCTCTCCTGGCCACCCTATTTCATGAATTGCTGTTATATCCATGTGATATTCAACGAGCTCCCGGGTTAGGTCTTCGGCCGCTCCGACTCGATAAATATCGATTAATGTCCGTACATTCCATGTTCCAAATCTCAAAAGTCCTTTAACGTTCCAAGGTCGTTGTCGAAATAAGTCAGTCCGAATTCGAGGCTTATTTATCTGTTTCGTACCAAAATAGTGTTTACAAAGGTGGGAATGTTAACTCCACGCTTCAACCCCCAACCTGGAGGATCAGGGTGTTTCTCTTTGTCTGTTCTCTACCCTCTGACCTATCCGGCTTGGGAGGCCCCGCTGGTAGCTACCATCGGCATAGCTCTAAGGGTCATTGAGAATATCTGTTATATGTTTGAAAAAAAAAAGATATTATTTATGTTAAACAGAAATCATTTACTACAAGGGTGGTCTAACAATTACTGTATTCAAGACACGGATAATATCCTCTATCGACGTTTGACGAGAAAACGCATTGGTCAAGTATAATACGTATGGTGCGTGAAAAGTGAAGAAGAATTATTTAAATATGTAAATGGTAAATGGATACGTAGATTCTTGTGAGATTTACAGATTGAGAACTATTAGGGCTATTTGGTGTCCGTTATATAAAACACATATTTCCCAGTTTCATATGCAGAAGTGAACTGAAATAATTCTGGTCATCACCGAGAAACTCTCACAGTTAAAGAATATTTAATGCACTTTAGATAATGCACTTTCGCATATTTAATTAAACATCAACCGACGGGCACGCCAAGCTCGAGCGTTCGTACAGAAAGTTCGACTGACTAAGCAAAATGTATAGACAACTAGAAGCTGTAGGATATAGAATTTGCGGAAGAACTACGTATATGCTGCCAAGAAATAGGCCCAGATATAAGAGAACACGAAGAAGAATATGTGGAAATTCATCCTATACCTATTTAGAGATACAATTTCACCCAGGTCGAGAACATATAGTGATAAATGTATATAGAGAGAAACCAAGTTCTTCAAAGTCCGAGGCATCTGAGCTACATGACGAGGAAGAAGACACTCCTTTCATGCTCACGAGAACCGTGATGAAAAGCAAATTAGCAAGCGAAAGAGACAATGCAATCAAGAGGATGAGAAGAGAAAGGGTTACTTTCTCCGTTGAACGTGGTGTACCTAATTTTGAGAGGCAATACAGACTACAAGATAAACGAGATAGAGTGAAAGGAAGCATTGATAATAAGGAATCAACTGAGCCAACCGTTGAATAATCTTAAAGGGCAGGTTACGTATAGTTCGAAGGAATCAATACGACCACATAGGAGTACAACAACACGAATTAGATATAGTTAAGTGGACAGCGATGTCGATCTTCAAAGTAGGGCGAGATAATTTTATCCCAGGGAGACAACAACAGATGGAAGAAAAAGGGACGAAATACCAGAAACCAAGGAACAACTTGAATGGGAAGAATTAAATGCATTAAGATTATAACAGCTACAAGGCTACTGATAATGACATATTGGTGATATTACATGTTTAAACAGAATAAGAAAAAAGAAAGATAAGACAAAAGAGATATCAGACGGCTGTTACAAGAATGGTTAGCAAACTGAGAAAGCATTGTGATGAATCAAAAAGAGAAGAAAGAACTGTTATCAGCCTGTTCAATGTAATTAGATTGAAACATTGGTGTAACTAAGCATATTTGTACTAGGGAAGCTTACAGTGGGATAAATGAGCGATAGGATTTTAAATTTTGCATTAAAATATAAACGGGGAAATTATGTACTATTATGTAAATAGATAACCCTCGCAGAAAAGAGATAGATCTCCGGTGAAGAGAAAATCTATGTACGATCGTTGGCCAGTAATACATATCATATACAAATGTACGAGGGGAAGTCAACAAGGAAGCCACAAATGGCTGTAGAAGAATAACTAAATATGATAACAACTTGAAACCAGTTTATGTTTTACATACATTGTCCCTTTATTTCTCAACATAATTTCCACTAACATTGATGCTTCTATCCCATCGTTTTATCAGTCCTCCCAAACCCGCTGCATAGAACTGCGTGCTCTGCTGTCTAAACCACGTTTTCTCTTCACATTCAACTTCGGCGTCATTCGCGAAGTGTCTCCCGCCAAGATGGGTTTTCAGAGTTTAGCTGACAAATGTTTGTCCCGTAAGCGGGTGCATAGCTGGGTAGAAAACGTTACTAGGGTGAGTTAATAAGTAAGTCACACAGTTCTGTGGGATGGTAGGTCAATGAAGACAAAGCACGCAGGTCTACAGCCGCTTTGGGAGGACTGATAAAACGACGGGATAAGTGGAAATTATGTTGAGAAATAAAGGGACAATGTATGGATAAAAATAAACTCCTTTTAAGTTGTTATCATATTAGTTATTTTCTACAGCCATTTTTGGCTTACAACTTTCCATTGTAATTATTTTAATTGAAAGCCAAAAATATTGAACATAGTTTGTGACCTGTAATCGTGGTTAAGGCGATGCTAACCTGAAAAAATATCGATTTTTTTTCAATTTGGCAATTTTTGGAATAGTTCATTTTTAAACACCATATCATGTCTTCTATCAGATTCAGTACTTGTTTTTGTTTAAAAACTGTTATTTTAATGCAATATTCATAATTTACAGAACCGACCTTAGGTGTCAAATTGTATTTTTTATTGAAAATGGTTACGAAATTGACCGTTTTCAAACCTTAGCAACGATATATCCTGAACCCCCTACACGCCCTTGTCGGGTATCATTGGAACCGTCCCGATCTTCCGTAACTGTTCGTGATTCTCCGAGTTCGTGAAATCAAAAAGTTTTCTGTGTAAAACAGTTTGTTTCGGATCATTAATCTTACGGAAACTTCCATATATGGAACATGTTGCAAAATGACAAGCAATGCGCCGTCCCCGATGGCTGAAACTGATCACGTGGGTTTCCAAGATGGCCGATTTGTGGTGTTTACACTTCGCGACGATTACATGCCGTATGTTTATCATTGAGGACAGATCGACACGTATTCAAAAATGCCTCGTTACAAGAAATTTAACATCCAGACATCTACTCAACGTAAGATATCTCTTAGACTACACCTCTGAAATGCTCGTAAGCAGCGAAAAGCCTATAAACGGTACAGTCAATTGTGAAAGCTGACCCAGCGAAAGTCACACGCCACTTCTTCCAAATCCCAGTGTTTTGACAAAGAATCTGAATGAATCGGTGCCATCGTGATCTTCTCAAAGTTGTGGAAGTGACTCTTTTTCTTACCCGAAGCCATTTATAAGAGATACGTATAAATACATGACATCCGCTAGCAGCAAGTATGCTTCTAGTGGCGACAATGGATACCAAAAACGGGAACAAAAAGCAAGTTTTTTTCTCTGAAACCGTAAAGTATGTCTATGTTCAGGCTCATGAACAACAGTCAGGCATAACTCTACATGACAATGATGTGCTAGATATTTATTATTAGTGTCAGCTTTGATGGCACTTGGCTGACCAGAGGCCACACATCCCACATTGGAGTTGGCTGTACAGTGGATGCTTTTACAGGATTTTGCATAGATGCCTATGTAGTATGTTATGTCCACATATTGCCAGGTATTTGAAACCACTGGCAAGACACTTTCCAGAGACAAACCAGATGAATATGAAGCATGGAAGGCAGAACATCTTCCCAACTGTGATAATTTCACAGGATCTGCTGGCATGATGGAGATGGAGGTTGCAAGAGTGTTGTGGCGGCGGTCTGTGGCCCATCATAAGCTTCGCTACACGTCAATACTTTCTGATGGTGACACCAAAACATTTGTGGAACTTACCAAGATCAAACCATATGGGGATGACATTCAGATAGACAAAGAAGAGTGTATCAACCATGTCAGTAAACGCCTTGGAACAGCACTCCGCAATGTTGTTGCTGACTGCCGAAAGCAAGGTGTGACCCTAGGAGGAGGCGGTAAAGGTTAGCTTACACAAAATACCATCTGTAAGCTGACAATTTATTACAGTAGGGCCATAAGAAACAACACAAGTGTAGAGTCCACGAGGAAGAGTGTTATGGCTTCACTGTATCACTGTTTTTCAACAGACAAAAGGCCACGTCATGATATGTGCCCAAGTGAAGAACAATCTTGGTGTTTTTTTTCAATCTGCACTGGCTAAGCATCAGGTCCCATGTCCTCATGACAAGATGTTACACACATGGCTCAACCGTGACAGCTTGAGAAATATCTTTTGCCAATTTATGAAAGGCTGTCTGACACGAAACTAAGTAGATGTGTGTCAGGACAAACTCAGAATTCAAATGAGTGTTTACACAGCTTGATATGGGCTCGATGTACAAGGACAACTTTGCCTCACTCAAGCGCGTTTGGTTTGCTGTTGTAACTGCTGCAAGAGAGTTCAACTTTGGAGCTGCTGCTGCCCAAGACACTGACCAGATTTATGGACCTTCTACAGGCCTGCATATGCAGAGACTAGGAACATCTAGGATGCAGAAGCAAGTAAGAAATATTCTGAAGGACAAACAACTAAAAGACGCGATACTGTACGAGTCGCCAACTGAAGAGACAAGGTGAGCTGCATGCCTTGGAGGGAGATCCTGCATATGCAGCAGGATCATTCTAAATCATAGGTACAGTTTTAAACTGTTTATCTGTGTGAAATAAAAAAATTTATTACTAAAATATTAATTTTAACATAAAAAAAACATAAAAATAATTAGTTTTTCCCCGTTTTCTCATTTTGCCATATTTTTTTACTTTGTTTCAATTTTTTTCAAAAACAGTGCGTCAGATTACAATGAAACTTGGCAGAGTTATTTTTCATTGTATTATGTAGATTTTGTCAAGAGCTTTTTTAAAACTAAGCTATAGTTTTTGTGCAGTAGTAAAATAAAACAAAAAAATTGTCAATGAAAATGTGGAAATTACTTTTTAATTATGGAAAAAAAAAATGCCAAGGAATATCACTAAAAGCTTCTGACAGAATGTACATATTCTATTTCTGTACCCATATACAAAAAATGAAGCCTGTAGATTAATAAATAACAGTTTTAGACCATATTGAAGAAATCCAATATGGCCGCTGTTTATCTTGGTTTCCATGGCAACCGTTACGTGCAAAGTTAATTTGACAGTATTTTATCAATCATCAGTCATTGGTATCAAACCCTATACCATAAGAAAACAAAGAAATTAAATATTATAGAATTTAATTTTTTCAGGTTAGCATCGCCTTAAAGGGGAAGAATGTACTGGCATTCTTTTGTGGTATTATATCGACTGTTTTAATAATTAGACTTTTATGTTGGTAGAACGCGAATAGAGAAAATTCTAGTCAAATTATTAGTTTACACAATTATAATTACGCCACGTTTTCCAAGCGTTCCGTATAAAATTGCTACATTGGGTTTACTAGAGGAATCGGTGGGAAGAACCAGAGACGTAGAGAGGACTAGGGAATGACTTCGTGTCACCTTTCGATAAGTTGAAACTGGATAAGACGCACACAGAGCACAGTAGTTAATTGTATCAATAGAAAGTCCTTTATCTGAAATACAAAGAGCAAACTAAATATAGGAAGACGGGAAAACACACGGAGAAGAGAATCAGAGACGGAAAATAATAATATAGGGAGGACATGGAGGAGACAGCAAAAGAAAGGACTGCTTGATCTTAGTTGGTTCAGACGAAAGCTCCAAAGGGGATAACTGGCAGACGAAGAAAAAAATTTATTAATCTACGCAGCGTGTGATAGCATAGCTAACACTTTAAATGATCGTAGATTTAAATTCACTTGTATGATTACTAGTGGCAGAATTTTGCGATACAGGTTTAAACAAATGAAAATCTTCATAGTGTAATTTCAAACTCCCTACTAAATTTCGGAATCCGCAGTACCACATTGGATAGCACGTTTGAGTATCCCGGCCGGGTGGTCATCTGTTCACTTCCCAAATCAAGACAGGATTGTATATAGAAATGGGTATCAGGACATGTCTTGAGAAGGGAAGGCTGCCGGCACAATATTGACCCATGACCGGTCTAGTACCGATGTGCGTATAAACTATGGAGCTGGCACCCACAATAAACTCAGTACGCTTCAAGACACTTACACTGGTTGTCCGCTTCCTTCACCTTTAACTATATTAATCCTTCGACTTTTGGACGCCTGAAAAAGTGAAATAAATAACAAACCTCAGCATAACAACTCGGAAACTGAAATATTTTTGACTATTTAATCGACACGCCTGTCTCCCTGGCCGAGGTGTTAGCGACTTTCTCCGCAATCCCGTATACTCTCATGAGTAACGTGACGACGGCGAGAATCGGTAGCGGTTCTAGCCGCGTCGGTAACTTGAGGGGTATGTGAGCCGGTTGCTCAGACAACAATGGCAAACTACTGAGCGTGGTCTTGCCGGGAGATCAACAATCAGCTGAAAGATGCTGGTGTTGACAGCGATGTCCTGTAAAGGATATGCAAACATATTTTATTCATATTTAAACGACACAGTGGTTAAGATAGACAAGTAATTGAAGATATGGTCACCAGAAGAAAAGGCATTGGTCAAACTAAACTACGGCGGACACAGAACATTTGAGATACAATGAATATGAAAATGTATGTGGCCGGGCAACTGGCAGAGAGTCGACGATCTTTGCGGCAGGTAGTGATGATAATAACAGTATCTTTCTTTTGAAAGTTTTAGTCATAACATAAATAACAGACAAGTTTATCAGACACAGCAGATAAACGTGCCTGTTATTTTATAATATGACGAAAAAAGAAACATTCGAAAGAAAGATACTTATCAGACACAACAGTAGGGAGTCTCCGTGGCGAAGTAGTCAAACCGTCTGCCTCGCGATCGGAAGATTGTGGGTTCTATTCCGGGCTGCGTCTTTCGGTTCACAGTATGTTATAACTGGTTCTATGTTACATGAAAGAATTATTTTTTTCTGATTCCAACGACAAGGAATTATTGCATATCATGTTCTTTATTTTACAGAATGCAGTGCTTACTGGCTTTTCCTATTCTGTTCTTTATCTCTATAATACATCTTTCTTATGTTATCCATGTGCCTATATATGTGAATTTCTACACTTGCCGTAAAGTACCATCGTTTACTTTAATTGTACATTTAGGCACCATCTGTTTCATTGATATTGCCATGACATCGGTCTTCCTTTTATTCAAGCTAAGGCATATTTTACACTTTTTAAAACCATTGTACCTATAATGTGCCATAGTTCCTTTTGACTTGTAGCTATCAAGGCGGTGTCATCAGCATATCGTAAGTCGCTTATATTATGTCCACCAAGCAGGATCCCTCGTCTATTTTCTGCAGATCTCATTATATCTCTACTGAACAATGAAATGAAATTTTAAAAAAACATTGCCCTTCTTTATGCAAACTAAAGATGTATATTTAAATGATATCCTTCCCCTAGTTTATATGCTAAAATATGGCCTGTGATTATGAAATATTGTTCAGTTGCATGTGAACAACGTTATCAACACGCTTTTGTATTTGCTACTCATGTCGTAGTAAATAAATATATTCACCGACGAGTTTATGGCCTCTAATATGAAGCTAAGACATCCCAGGAGATCTAGAATATTTTTGTGCTTGCCAAAAACAGAAAAACCCGGAATCCAAGACAAAGCCACAAACAGGAAACTCATAGGGATATAACATCCAATAAAAAGACTTGATATCATTACGACCATCTTGGCAACTTTCTGGTCACGATTCAACATTTTATCTGTCTGCGTTGATCCTGACGAACTGATCCGCCACTGGGTTTTGTTTCGCAACTGAATAACAAGAATGATAGTGCAGGTCACGATTACAATAAAGGCAATAACAGGAATGAGGGCGTTGTTGATAAAGAATGAGGCCTTCTCGACGCTTTCTCGATCCTGTGTATAATGAAGACCAATGAGTGTTTTGTTTCTGGATGGGAAAAACTTCGGCCCGATTCTGTAGACAGCAAATACTGGAACCACGCTGATCACAAGGATGGTGAAGATGCTGATAAGAATAATCGTCACTCGTTTAGGGGTGACAATCTGCTTCACCTGTGCAAAGAGTAACAAGGTTAATTGTTACAGAAGTAAAGAAAGCTTACATACACAAACAGGCATCAAGACGCAGATAATTGAATAACATACACGTTAAATACTCTTTGTCAGGGGTCTCTCGGGCCTCCGGTAAGGTTTAGTTAGCACAGGGTTGTCAGGGGTCTGTAGCGGCAATTGTTTTGGTAGATTCTTGGTCGATTATCGATTGACAGTAATTCATTGCTATAGCTGTAGTTGTTGCCTCTACTTAAGCTTATGCATGTGATCGCTGTTAGTAGGACAGGGGTCTCCTCCATGCGTCAGTATTCGCTCCTTGCCCTCTTGCGTCCTGGCTGTTAAACTCACGAGGATATGATTATTGTTAGTAGGACACGATTATGCATTTAGCACACTACAATCTCAATCCCTCTCTCTCCCCCTCTGTCTCAATATAGTGCGGCGCCAAACGCTGATGTACAATAGTCGTCATCTATACGCGTAAACATAACTCACTGGCTTAGCCGCCTGACTGGCTTTCTGGTCATATCAGTATTACTGTCTCGCTACAGGGTTTTCATTTGAACTATTGCGTCATTGTCGTTAACTCCTTACGTCTTGTCTTTCCGTCGTAGTTAAATCTATCTGGACAATGACACACTGCAATAAGTACCTGACGAGATGCAGCGAAATGTGCCAGGCAATAAATCGTACTATATATGGTTTGTATCTTCGTTATTCAAATGACACACTTGTTACGACGATGCTGACCTATGCAATCAAAATAACAATGACAAATATAAGGGTGTCTTCAGAATTTTGCTACTCCCAACTTCTGACTGGTAAGGCATATGAAATGTGAAATCTCAGACAGTACTTGGAAGAAAAAACATCTTAACCAATCATCAATTTTGAATTTCAAGTTAAATTTCAATTTGCCTAATGAAATGTATCAATACAATGTAATTTAAAGACTAAATAAATAAATTATTTTCTCGTATTATTGTACTTTTATAGCAATACAACTTGTGTTACTTTTGCACATGCTTTGTCTTTAATAAACATCAAAGCGAGAGAAAGTGGAACTTATGTTGACGCGTGGTACAAAATGTAGACAGTTACTTAAAATGAAAACATTATCATCAGATATGATAATATACAATGTAACAAATTATAATATTGAGATGGTGCAGAGGTAAGCTACAAACTTTACCTCACAAAAAAGATATCGTTAAATCCTATAAGATCTTTACACATTATTGAGCGAATATTACTAACTAGTAGAAAATGAATGGAACTATAATGGATTATTCTATGGCTAAATACGTAAGCAATAAGCGACAAGAAACACGTGAAACATGTCTAACATCTCCTTCGGGAATTAAAACAACATAAAAACAACCTCCAAAGAAACACGCCAGACCAAGCATTCCCCGTTTCATTAAATCATTTAGATCAGTGTTTCCCAACCTTTTTTGTGCTATGCCCCACCTAAGCCTTTCTAAAATTCTTATGCCACCCCTCCCACCCCACCCACCCCCACCCCCAACATATGCATCATTTTTTAACATTTCAAAAATTGAAATGTTCACTAAAGAAACTTGAATATTTTTTTAGAAGGGCTCATGGTTCCCAGAGGGGCTAGAGGCCCCCCCCCCCCCCCCCCCCCCACGTCCCTGTGTGTCGGTTGTGTTGGGTGAATTTTTTTTTGTTTTTGTTTGGCGGTTACCCCAGACAAGCTGGTTCCCCCGCCTCCCCCTTTTTTGTGTGGACCCTTAGTCTCACTGTGAGCTATTGCCCACAGTGGTCCACCAGGCCCACATCTAAGGTGAAGATATGTGATGGGTTTTTATTTGATCATCCCGGCCCCCGATCAGACCAGGCGCACTACTGGGGGGAGAGCTGTAAATGCACCCGATCCTAGCCAAAGGACCGATAGGTTTTAGGAAGAAATCACTAGGAAATTATTGAGCAAACACAGTAAGTAAATTTTCAAAACATATAATGGAGAACTGAAATTCAAGTACAAAATAATTTTAATGAAAGATTATTTTATATTATTTTAATTGCTAGTAATTATTTAAATTTAGGAAGATCCTTGCGCTTGATGCTTGCTGCAAAGAGATTTTATGTCAAGTTCCAATTTAGTTAACTTCAGTCTCAAGTCTTCTCGTTTTGTTAGATCCAGCCGATTTCTTCCATTTTCGAATTGCATCCCTTAACAATCAAATTGCCCCCCTGTGGGGCGTGGGCCCCACGTTGGGAAACACTGATTTAGATGCTGTCCCCCAAATGAAAGTTGTCTGCAGTGAAACTCCAAAATCCTTCGATTCTCTCTGTAGTTGTTAGTTGCATATCCTTTACAGGACGTCACAGTCAACCCTGACATTTTTTATTTCTTGGCAAGTTTACGTTCAGTAGTTTGCCTTTGCTTTCTGAACGACCGGCACCCATACCATTTTCATAAAGAACCACCGCAAGGCGGTCTGCTCTAAATCACGCGCAGCTATGGTTTGAACGCGTATTGCGGGATTACGGAACGGGCTGTGACTCAATAAAAATGTGGAGCTAGACCCATATAACCAATACACCCAAGGCGTGTAACAGGGCTCATTACTTTACTTTATATGTTAGATACTTGTTACCAGAATATAATTCTGCAGCGGCCTCGCCTATTTCTTCATGACCAGTCTTAGATATGTCCCTTCTGTCTGGATTTTGTAAGACCATTAAGACCATTAACATGACGAAAATATTTCACTTGGCTCTGATTTATTACTTTCAAAGCTTTTCTTTTCATTTCCAAACGTTTCTAATACCTTTGTATTTGCTTGTTTTATTTCCTTGAAATAAAACCTATTCTTCTGTATATCCATATTTCTAGGGCCTCAATTAGAGTGTTGAGTTGGTTGTTCATTGTCCAGGTTCTGCACCATATAACAGTGGTTATTACATGACACCACTTCTCTTAAGTTACGTGAGTGTTTTAAAGTGGCATTGACTGTCATTTGCGCCATTGTGTTTTGACTATCATTTGCTTAATAGTGTTTTACGCTGATCAATTTGTAGATGCATGAGACCAGGTGCTAATGTGGTAATGTTTTTATAGTTATTTTATGAGGAGACATGACCAGGAGTTATATCAGCCAGTCCTAATGTATTTTGCTGAATCATGCCTCGGTTACCTAAAATTCCTCTCCGCAGACGTGCATTTCCATCACCAGTTTAGTATACCCATCTGATATCGGATCTTGGAGAAAGGAAAGACAACCGTGGAACAGAGTCCCTTTAGTAGCGATGACACTATTACCAGGTCGAGAGGAAAATCTCGTCTTAAAAGTAATTCCAATAGATACAAACGTTGTTCAACGTTTAGTTGTCAACGAGAATCAACCAATCCACAATGCAGGTTGGCTGCAATGGATCTCCAACACTGTGAATCTCTTGCTCTGACTGTACATTCTGTCAAATTGCTGTTCTGTTGCTGTCAAATTCCATCTCTTTATGTTATCTTCACATTTGTATCGTTGTCTACCTCTTGCTCGCTTGCCTTCAACCTTAACCTCCAGTATGGTTTTTATAAGAATATTATGTCTTTTAACGTGGCCAAAAGATTTCATTTGCCTCTTTTTTATTTGTTTCATCAACTCTCTTTACATTCCCAGTTGTTTTATAAACGTCTGTATTTGATTGTGTTTGTTTCTATGAAATACGACATATTCTTCTGTATGTCCACATCTCCAGGGTCTCTATTCCACTTTCTAATTGCTTGTTTATTGTCCAGGTTTCCGCGTCATATAGTAGTGTTGAATATACATAATATTTGAGAAAGCTCATTTTTAATGCATCATTAATCTCTCTAGATGTTAATACTGATTTCTTGTGCTTGAAAGCATTTGTTGACATTCCTTTTCTCTTTTTTTTTTTAAATTTATGTTTCACTTCTGCCACCATCTGTTATTACATGTCGATGTTATTACATATTATTTAAAGTAAATGCATTGCTTTCAGAGGAGTCACAAAAGACAGCAACAAGATTGCTTGCCAACCGTCGTGCTGCTTTGTTTTCTAGTAACCATACCTACCATTACTGTTGTTTGTAAACGAATGTTACATCTGACGTTATACTGACGTTTACGACAAACCTTTAAGGGTGCTGCTATACACAGGCATCTCTCCAACGTGATCAAAGCTGTGATCCAGGCACTGATTCTGGTAAAAGTTGTGTGTGGTAGGGATCCCATGAGGTAGAGTGACTCTCTGATATCGAATGCTAGATCTGCCATCATAAACACAGGTGTAGCACATATACATGCCCATAGCAGAGGCACCAGTGATCCCAGGTCTGATACTGCCAGACCTGAAGTGAGCAGCAACAAATAGAACACATAACTATGAGGGAAAACAGTTCAAAAGTAGCATTGTGGCAGATATTGCTCTTAGTGCGTGGCATACTGTAGGCCAGGGCATAATCTATGAAGTGACCTATTCTCTTTCTCGCTGGTTTTACGTACAGGCAACCTCCCTCTCATGACCCACCCCCACCCGCCCTAAAAAATATATAAGTTTTTTTTGTTTCCATTATATGAGGTTATCCCCCTTCCCCCCCCCCCCCCCAAAAAAAAAACACCAAACAAACAAACAAAACAACCCCCCCCCCCCCCCCAAAAAAAAAAAAACTTACTGATTGGGACAAAACAACAGAATCATAAGATAGCTGGAGTTTCAAGCCTGACCTCTGTCTTGTTAAACAAAGACACAGACCACTATGTAACCTCGGCCACTGCTCCAATTATTGTTTTTCATGCATAGTTTAGATTAGTTTGTAAACTAAACTAATCTAAACTAAAACTAAAAGAAAATACTACAACAGATAAGCCTGTCTGCTGCCTCTTCTCTTCTCTTCTCTTCTCTTCTCTTCTCTTCTCTTCTCTTCTCATTTTCTCTACATCCTTCTCCACCTTTCTACATCCTTCTCCACCTTATCGACCCCTCCCTCCTTGTTCTGCTCTCCCTCCTCGTCCTCCTCTTTCGCACCCCTACTCCTACCCTTCACCTTGCCTCATATTCTCTGTCTTCTTCTTCTTGCTTGTGCTTGGATAAATTCATAAGTCCTCCGATTTTCCAATGAGCACACAAGGCGAGCCCCATCAAAGTTCACGAACTCTGTAGCACCGCCTCTGATTCAAATAGTGTTCACCAGGATCACAAATGCTATAATATTACTTTGCGTGGGTTGTTGAGAATCGAATGAATTAAGAGGTTTCTTTTTTACGACCTCTGGTGTCGATGCTTTGTGCAACGCTTCCACCAGGCCGCCATGCAACGAGAACATAGATAGTCTCGTAAAAATTAAACGCTCGTCGCAACTAAGTAGACCCGTGTATATTTAAGCCCTCTTTGTACTGCTAAACATTTGTTGCAGGAGAGCCCAAACATAACAGAGAAATGTAATTTGACCTACACCTGTTCAAGTTGAGGACAAACTATATGGGGAAATCGTCAAACTTAAGTTGACTGTTGCTTTTATGTCATTTATTCAAGTTGACGTCCGAAGGTTAACAAGAAGAAGAAGAAACACCTTTATTAGGTTTTATACTCCCGTATCCTAATGTCTCAAAGTGACTGTACGTTTTTGACACAATTGAGCAGACACTCACTCATTCAAGCTTTTCTTATTCTACCCAGCACCCCCACCCCCACCCACACCCCACCCCCCCCCCACACACACAATGCATACAACCCCACAACGCATTGTACACAATGCACTCACACACAACCCACACTCACTGCTTTGACTTTTGTATCTAATGCCTGGCAGATACCTCGTGCAATATTAATTCAAGGCTTCCAATGTAGTAGTCTGTTATCGCTGTACCACCGTTGAATGTGTGTTCGGTAATAAGTAAGACTCGGAGAAACAACAAATTCTAGGCTGTATAGTACTTGGCCACTTACAGAGCAAGTGATGTTCATTTCTCAGCCCCTGATAATACTCCCTGCACACATCCACAGTGGTAGGAGTGCTGTAATAGCAACAAACAAACAACAAATACAAACAAATAAAAATAAACAAGCAGATCCAACCGAACAGATCCAAGCAAACAGATCTAAGCGATCAGGTAATAATCAATCTGTACTAAACTAAGACTTGTTTGTGTATTGATGTTAAAGTGTGTACTTTACCTAATAGGCTGACATTAACGGGATCCTTGAATCCTTGTCTTACAAAGCATACGATGTTAACAACATTTGTCCCTATACCAAACACACATATCACCTGACATAGAATTGCAGCATTCCATAGAAACATCATCAGAGACTCATCGCTAACTATTGGATCTGTCATTTTTTAATGACATTGAAGCCAAACCAAAATCTGTTTTATTTAGACACGCAGAAGCACATGAGCAAGAGAATTGTTCGTTACAATATTATAATCAAGTCGTGAATGGCTGTGCGTCATCAAAGACATTTACACTTAATCAAATCACTCCACGCCCTCACACACACACACACACACACACACACATATATATATATATATATATATATATATATAATCATCAAGTGCCATGCCGGCTGACGTAGGCGTTCATGACTCTCCACAGATCCCGGTCTTTGGTTTTCTGGGTCAACTCCGCGTTGACATTCCTCCATGCGATGTCTCAATCCATCCAGCATCATTTCTCTGGGTCCGCCTCTGCCTCTCTAATTCTCTCGATCTTTCCAGTTGCCAGTTCTCCAATGCCTCTCTTCTCATCACATGACCAAAAAAGCTGTTTGCCTCTTTCTTATTGTTGTATATAATGTTCTAGTTTGTTTAGCCTCTTTCATGCAGTCGCTGTTAGTTACTTTGGCAGTCCAAGGAATTCGCAACATGTGTCTCAGGAACAACATCTATGTTGCCTCCAGTCTCTTCCTAATTTGTTAATTTTATTCCAAGATTAACATCCATACAACAAAACAGGTTCTATATATCACTTCAGCACTCTCTTTCTTACATTCAATGATAGTGACTTATTGCATAAGATAGTCTTTATTTTCTGAAATGCAGCTTATGCTTGCCATATTCTGCTCTTAATCTTTGTTGTGCATCTTACATCATATATAACTGACCCAAGAAGCTCTGTCCTTGGTCTTTCCAGTTAGTC
Organism: Cepaea nemoralis; assembly: GCA_014155875.1. Taxonomy (NCBI): domain Eukaryota; kingdom Metazoa; phylum Mollusca; class Gastropoda; order Stylommatophora; family Helicidae; genus Cepaea; species Cepaea nemoralis. The sequence goes on from JACEFZ010002330.1 coordinate 48,365, forward strand.
CCTTTCTATTTCTCTTTCTATTCTCCGTGAGTTTTTAGGGCTTCCTCTATTTCTGTTGGCCAGTGGGTTAATAATAAGCCTTTTCTAGTTATACTATTCTCGGGTTTTCTCAATGTGTGGTCTATCAAGCCTGGTTCATTAGTATATTTGGCTAGTTCTCTCCATGTGCTCTGCGTTGGTGATTTTGACATACAATTTTATTTCATCTATTTTGCTTAGGCACCAAATTGTGCTTGTTTGTTATAAATATTTAATTATTTTAGTTGTTCTCAATGTTTCTGATCCGTAAAAAAAGTATGACAATGTTACAATGGACTATTCTAAGTTTTGTGCTAAGTTTAATTTGTTTTGACGTCCACACATTTCCCAGTGTTATAATTATAAGATCTGGCAAGAATGAGGCAGCGAGGAGTGTCGAGGGGATCCGGCCGACGACCGACGCTCAGAGGAAAGGCGAGACGGACATATAATCAGATTCCTACTGGTACTATTGGTATTGGAACTCTTCGCTGGCTGCTAAGAATGTGGACGGAGCGCCTATGGGAATGCCCAGAATGATGTGATGTCGGTTCCTAGATCAATCAATCAATCAATCAAACGCAGTGTTATAAAAGCTCCCATAGCCTTCATTATTCATTGTATATATTCATGTGATACACCTCTGTTATCTATATTGTTTTCTATACATTTGTATGACTTTGACTCTTGAAGTGAGGTTTCCAAGAGGGAGATCAGGTTACCATCTGCTTGATTTATATTCGTTATCTGTCTCTTCTCTCTGTGACATTTGAACATAAATGTTGCGACACCTCATTTAGTTTTGATAGTTTATCCTGCATCTGTTATTTCGTGTGTGGGTCAGGAGGACGATGTCGTCAGAAAAATCCAGATCATCGAGCTGATGTGTCAGAGGAGTCCCATGTTTGGCAGTGTTTGTTGTTGTCTTCATAATCCAGTTTATAATCAGTAACAATAGCAGGGATGACAAAAGGCATCGCTGTCGCACTCTTGCTCTTATCTCGAAAACCCTCGTTAGCGCACCTCATTGAGGGTACTGCATTTCATGTCACTATATGTTGTTTTTACCAAGTTAAAACATCTTTGCAGTATTTATAATTTATCATCAATTTCCAAAGTGACTCCATATGAATGCTATCAAAGGCTATTTCGTAATGTAATATAAAGTCCTGAGTTCTATTCGATCATCATCACCCAGTGCCTTACCGGCTTCTGTATTCGATCATGCCTCTCCACAAATTACGATCTCCGACGTCATGGATCGATTCGTGTGTTGACTCTCTTCCGTACCATGACACACGACTGTCAATAATCTGTTCACGCTGTCTTCCTCTATCTCTCTTTCTGCAAATCGTTCCGGTTGTCACAATATGTTCCAGTTTTTGTCTTCTCATACATAACGTGCCAAAAAACGAGGACTGCCTCTTTCTGATGTTTGTGATAAGTTGTTCAATTCGATACTTTGTTCTATTATTATACGCAGTGTTACTATCTGGTCAGTGCAGGATCTGATTGGTCGGAAGCCGATCTCTTCATCCATTTGTTGTTTATCAATGTTGTCTCGTAATCTCTCTAGAATGTCCTGCTTAATAATTTCCCTGCAGCTGATAGTAACAGTATTCACCTCATCTCATCTCATCATGTTCCTCTTGTACCTTGCGATGTCGAGGTGAAGTCTAAACAGCGGGTACGTGCCCGCTTATGGGCTTCGTGAATCGAGATTCCCATGGATTCTTTTATTCCGTCTGTCCATCGTTTACTTGGTTGGCCTCTTCCTCTGCTTACATCCGGTCTGTACATCATTGCTTGTTGTAGTATACTGTTAATTGGTAACCTAATTACATGGCCAAACCATGTGACTTGTTGCCTTCTAATAAAATCTAGCGCTGCTATAATCCCCACTTTAGTCCTGATTTCTTCATTTCTAATTGTCTCACTTCTTGATAAAGGAATCTCATGTCTATTGTGATTTTTCTTTTCTCTGTTTCTGTCATTGTCCATGTTTGGCTTTGGTAGCATAGATTTGGTGGGAAGACTGTGTTGTAGAGTGCTTTCTTGGTAGCTATTGATACATATTACACTTTATTTCTCGCAAATCCTATCGGTCCTCTTCCTATGGCAGCTTCACCAGACATGCGTTGCAGGTTACAGTATTAATATTCTTTCCTTCCCTTGAAGGTCCCGGCAGCACACGGAGTTCTCACTAGCTAATGTTGACCTTTCATCGAAGACATGTGCATTCTGAAAGACTAATGTTGACGTTTTTTCAACGATATTTAAACTCTCCTGGGCCAATGTTGATTTGTTCAAAATAACCATTCCTGTGATAGACTGTCAGCATTTGATAGTATGGTATTCTATACGAGGGAACCAACAAACACTGCCTTCATCGCTCATTCTCACAATACAATTCGCAGCTTATCAAAGCCGTTTCATAAAACAACACTAAGAAACGCAGATATATTTTTTCAGGAAATGGTGTGGATTATAAAATGCGGTTGTTGATGTAGGATATTTATTTTAGTAGCCTTTGTTGGAGATCAATTAACAGGGTACACCGTGTAACGCCCTCTAAGTGCAAGACATAACAGTATGTTTATGACACTAAAGTCATGTCATTATTTAATTTATGGTTCCTCATAGTAATAAACAGCAACTAAATAGGTAATGCACACTTTTAAAACATGCTTTTGCTATATTTGTGTTAATTGTCAGTGCGTACCTAAAAACAAACTCACAGAATGCCTAATAATTTACTGCCATCATTATGTGTGCCCTGACGGTCAATCCAAGGCAAATAATGTACTCGGACTACATAGTTTAGTGTGACACGTATAAAAATTGGGTTTCGTTGCTAAGGAAATATTAATGTGCCGATTAACAAATGCTTTGTAAATAATAATAACAGTGCTTATATACTACGTAAACAACAAGCTTTATTTAGTAAAAGATAATGGCTAGTAATTTGATGAAAACATGAACCATTGTGTTAAATGTGACATACAACATTATTGCATTTAATATTGAACTAGCGTACTTGTACTAGTGTGTCACCTAGTCACGTTCTGTGTCTGCTGTATCTATTTTACGAAGATAATTTATACAACTAGGCGGGTATTAGGTGAATAGTAAAGAAATAAATCGAGGATTTGAAATGCCAAAAAAGCATTAAAACATTGTAACAGAAATTCGCATCTATATAGTAAACATGATAGCACAAATGCGCTTACTCACATTTTTCCTGCTCTACCATGCAATATACACGTGTTGTCTTGACCCACACACACACACATACACATACACAACATACACGAACACAATACACACACGCAAAACGCAGTCACAACACACTCACAAAGCACACACAGATTGGAGCTAATTTGGTGTAATGTGTTATTCCCATAGTTGCATGGACCAATTGGCTCTCCACGTGATAATGGTTATAGATGCTTGAAAGAGGATGATAGGTTAGATAATACATATATCAAGATCAGAATCAGACGTATGACAGACCAACCACGTCACAAGTTCGCACTCGCTCAGTGATTCAACAAAAGAGAAATTTAAAATTATGACTATACACCTTTAATATTGGATAATTAGACAATTGTTTTGATCACTGTTGAAGAGATATCTGTAGTATACTTGAAAAGAATATGTCTGATTATAGTTAATGTGGTCCTGGTGTGGATGTTATCATGAGGAAGCGTATTTAGTTGAATAATATGTGTGAATGTCTGTGGGTGTATGAATGCTGAATTAACTGGGGGGAAAAAGAATTACCATGAGATTTTTCAGCTTTTTGGGATTATGGGATACACTCAGACAGACATAGATGGAAATCCTCATCTTTAAAACTCGACAAGGTCAACACCACAGCAACTTGGTATTCATCCTGTTTCATTAAAACATACTTTCATCCTCACCACTTATTATCCACTATTATCCAACTCAAGACCTCTTTCAGCTCACAAAGAACAGGATCAACTGACAATCTGCATCAACTAGACACCTTTCTTCCTGAAAAGAGACAGGTTTCCCAGAATGATCCAAAACAAAGTACCATTGGTCTTCGATATGCATACTAAATAAAATCGAAACAGTGATACAAATTCATCCTTATCTCAGAACTATTCCTCGTAGTATGTATACCAGAATAAGAACAATAGATAAACAGCATTCGTTGATGAGAAGAGACGCATTGGAGAACATCGTGACAACTGGGAAGATCAGTGGGAAAAACCAAGCGGAATGCTGCTGGATGGACTGAGACGGTGGCATGGAGGAATATGATCAGCAACGTTGATCCAGATACACAAGATCCGAGAACTGTGGAGACACATAAAAGCCTACACCAGCTGACAGGGTACATGATTATGATGTTGTTTGACCAAACTCCATTTTCTTATTTCATACAATTCATAAGCTTCAGTTTTAGTTTAAATGTGGTAAGAGTGAAATGTATGTTTCATTTTGTAAGATGCGTATTTGTTATTTTCATTCATTTGTTGTTGTTGTAATATTTGTGATTCTATGAAAATAATAATAATAACAATGATAACAATAGTAATAATACAATTAATACTAATAATACTAATAATAATAATCATAATAGTGTTTGTGTTAGCTCCATGTTATTTAGAGAAAGTCACAATTAACCCCAGCATATTTTGGCTGTTTGTGATTTTTTACACAATTTTACTTTCAGTAGGTTGCCATTGATTTCTGAACGATCGACGCTCACACCATGGCGAAGATCGTCGCCAGGCAGTCTGTACCGCCAGAACGCAATGGTAAGCTCCTGAACGAAACATTACCTTTGCCAAATAAATGGCAAACAGCCAATGGTTCTTATTACAACGTTGTGTGTAAGAACATGCAATTAACATCTTAAAAGTTAGTTAACGATTCCTTTTTAGCGCTGTAAGGCGTATCGAGTATATTGTACTAACTCTATATGCGTAGAACACGTTAGATGACATGGACAATATCAAGTCGGCCTCATTTGCTTTCCTATAAAATTTCCTGTTATCAATTTACTCTGGGTCGACCTCGGGGTCCAGTTCAATTTGTAAAATAAAATCCCTGAAACGATGAGGTTTTCTATACATAATCATTGTGCCAGCAGAACAACGTTAGCCACCACGCAAACGTTACTTACAAATGCATGTTTCTCAATATAGTTAGTGTCCTGGATTGTGTACGGTATCTAAGGGTGTTTAATTTGATGGTACGTTAGTTAAGACATGACAAGTTCCGTAGAACAGATAACAAACAAACAGAGGCTGGCATTGAAACAAACTTTATTTAAGTACAATCACATTTCTCTTTAAAGCTGCCCCAGCAATCCAAGGCCGGATACACGAGGTTATATAATTGCTTTCGCTATATTCGTCACCTGAGATATGTCACAGTTGAGTCAAGACCAGTTGTATATTTCAGTAACGTTTGCTGTCCTTTGCCGTCACCGCAGTCGTTCAATGTATCAGCCTCATAAGCAATACTTTTCGCTGCAGCCGGAACACTGGGAAATCTTCGGCACGATATAAACTGGATACAACTTCATATCATGCTTTATGTTGTCGGAAATAAAACAACTATCTGCACCAGCAATTTATATGCGTTTTGAATCTACAGATGCATTCGAATCTTAAATACGTTAATTCCTGGACCGACAATTATCTACGTATTGCCTATTATGCGTGCCTCTTTGTTATGCATTTCCAAACAGCTATTTGTATTCACAAAATTGCATCACAAACACCAACGTAAGAGCTACCTCTAAGGATCACCTTTCAGTTTAATTATATCAATGTTTTCAACACACATCTGTATTTACTACTCATATCATAGTAAATAAATATGTTCACTGAAGAGTTGATGGCCTCTAGTATAAAACTGAAACCTCCAATGACAGATAAGGTGTTTTTGTACTTGCCAAAAATAGAGAAACCTGTTACCAAAGACATTGCCACAAAAACGAAGCTCATAGGAATATAGCAAGCAATAAAGAGACAAGATATTATCAAAACCATCTTGGTGACCTTCTGGTCCCTCTCATACATTCTATCAGTTTGTTCTCCTCCTATGGATTTGATACGCCACTGCGATTTGTTCCGTAGTTGGATTACAAGGATACATGTGGATACAAGGATTACCACAAAAGCAGTTACGGGCATGAGCGCGTTGTTGATAACGAAGGAGGCTCTCTCAATGACCTCTCTGTCCTCTGTAAAGTACAGACCAATGAGAGTCTTGTTTCTCCAAGGAGAATATTTAACTCCGGCTCTGTACACCGTAAATACTGGAACCACGCTAATTGTGAGGATGACAAAGATGCTGATGATGATAATAGTGACCCGTTTAGAGGTAACGATCTGTTTAACCTAAAGAAATTAGAAGAAAATATAGTTCCACAATCGAAGCAAATTAAACACAATATCAGGTACGTAATAACATTAACTGTGATATCATTAACAGCCCTTTCAGTATGTTCATCTGCCTATGCAACCAATGGTACAAGCCTTACCCAAGGGAGAGGAAATGCAACCTAAAAACTAATGTCATGGCATGTTAGACCAGGCCCTAAGCCGTGAATGGCAACTGGTTTAGGATGGA
>JACEFZ010002330.1:60000-152672 GCA_014155875.1 Cepaea nemoralis
ATAATGTTAATAATGTTTGTTCCTATACCAAACCAACAGATAAGCTGGCATAGAAGTGCTGCAATCCATAGAAAAATCACCAGAGCCTCATCACTAACTAACGGATCTGTCATTTCACCAAGTGATAAACAGTTTTAAACAGCTTGTCTGATGTACGACATGAAAACAGGGTAGTGCTAGCGTGATTTGAATACTAAGTTAATTACACAAAACTGTTACATGCTGGGTAACCCCTGAGACCATTGAACTGACATGAGAAGGACATCCACAGTTATATTGTGTTTGTTCTTTCGCTTTGAATTCAAGCGTACTCCATGCACGTGCTACAATTATTGCACAGGGCTGATGTTTGCGTTGATGGACGATGATAGTGAGGACAGGAATGGAGCGGAAATAACAGGACTTACTAGACAATATAACAACTGAAAGGTATCTATACGCCAGGATGTGAACCTGCCGCCTCCAAATGACAAAAACTCCTGGATAAAGAGACACAAGTACTTCGACGCAGGGAAAACTAGACCCGTGTCTTCACTGATAAGATCTATCATTCCAGTGAACATTCATCATACAGCAGGTCATTTGCAGAACGTCGAACTCCCATCACAGACCATGGAACAACAAAATTCTTCATCCTTTGCCACTTCACGTGCCTCATGTATGCTCATGCCAAAGGTGTCTGCAATGACCAGTGTCCTTCCTCGTGCTGGTCAACCAGATCACTTTATTTCAAACACCAGCCATCCATCACTTTTCTTTCCAAACAACAATGACGTGTTTTGTGTGTGTGTATGTGCTCACTCTATTTGACCCCAGGCTTAGTCCATACACATTACTTATAGTAGTCCTACTGTCATGTACTGCCAATATAGTACCTTGGGTGTATGACGGGGGGGGGGGGGGGGGGGTCTTTGAGCCTGAAGAATAAAGGCCGCCTGGCTAGTGCAGTCGCCGTGAACTGTGCAGGTTAGGATTTTCTGTTTGCCCCCGACAGAAAAAAATCCCACTGTCAAGGTCCTGACAGGACATAACAGAGGACAGAGGACAGACATAGGGACATGGGATGAGTACGGGGGTAGAACAGTCTAGGAGCTGAGGACAGTAGAAACAGGACTGTACCCTTGAGTGACAGGTTCACCTCAGACAGAATTACGCAGTACGCCTAGCCCCAACCAGGCGAGTGCGAGACAGACGTGACAGTACGACTTCCCACGGATTGCACGAGGGTCCAGTACCTCGTGACCACCGGATGGTAGAGGAGAAGTCAGACGGGAGTTTGGACACGACTGAGAGAGGATGCATGAGTGGAGAGACAGAATAGACTTACATTTAGACTTCAGTGCAAATGAATGTGACCGCTACTAGACGTGTGTTTGTGTACGAAGCTTGATACGAGTGCGCTTAGCTGTGATAAGAGCGCGAGGATCGTGTGAGAATACCGAGAGAATTGGTGCGAGAGCAAATATTGGAGTGATATTGATTCGTTGATGTGATACAAATGTAATCTTGTGATATTTTCATGATGTTTGTAAATAAATATGCCTAATATGTTTATGCGGTTATGCCTCATCTGTGCTCGTACCAACTGCCTGTCTGAATCCTTCTTCTAACCCCTTGAGACGTTGACACTCACACCTTACCGAGGGTTCGAACCCGGGTCTCTCGAAGGAGAGTCCGGCGTTCTAACCACACGGCTAGCCGCTCCTCGCTTATAGTAGCGCTGGACTGAATTTTACGTCTGGATTAGCTTCCATATTAACAGTGTCCCTCGCAATCAAGCGAACCCACTCCGACTACAAAGGTACTTGTAATTTACGACCCCAAGTCCAAGACAATAGTTTAACATTTTAGTCCAACTGTCAGGTGTAGGGGTTAAACTCCTTACCTCGGCATCAGCACACCGGATGTTTATGAACACGCGTTCTTAACCATTCGGCCATGTTGACCTCCGTGAAGTTTAATATGGCCAAATTATTCCTGTTTCCCAGACATAGTGCTAATTATGAGCCTGCTTTCGCCTATGTTCCAATCTTATAGAATGCCAGTATATTTCTTCTAGTGACTGGGATATTTTAAAATCATTTACCACTGGAATCGGTACCTGGTTTATTATATGCGTGCCAAATAATATGACTTGTTAAGTCACACTGAAAATTCAGTGTTATTAAAACTTTACGATTAATCATCGTCATCATCCAGTGCCTTGCCGGCTGGCGCGGGCGATCATATTTCTCCACAAATTACGATCTCGGACGTCATGGATTAATTCGTGTATTAACTCCCTTCTGTGCTATGACACAAGACTGTCAATAATCTGTTCACGCTGTCTTCCTCTATCTCTCTTTCCGCACATTTTTCCTGTTGTCAGAACATGTTCCAGTTTTTGTTTGCTCATAACATGACCAAACAAAAAACAAAAAACGATGACAGCCCCTTTCCGATGTTTGTGATAAGTTGTCATTGCAACTCAGCTTCCCTTAACACCCTGATTGCTCTTTTTGGCTGTCCAAATAATTTTCAGCATTCTTCTATAAAACCACATCACTAAGGCTTTCTGGGAAATTTTTTTTTCCGCCTGTTTACTAATTGTTCAGGACTCGCAGGCGTATGTTAAAACTAGTTCTGTGTAACATGCAAGAACTCTTTTTCTGACTTTCAAGGACTGTGACTTATTGCACAAAACGTTCTTTATTTTACCGAATGCAATATTTGCTTGTCCTATTCTGTTCTTTGCCGGTCTCTCTGGCCGAGGGGTTACACCACTTTCTCCGTAATCCCATTTATCACGCAGAGTCTAGTAGCGGACGAGAATTGGAAGCGGTTCTACCCCCGCTGGTGACTTGCGGGATAACTGAGCCGGCCGCTCAGAAAGCAATGGCAAACTACTGAGCGTAATCTTGCCAAGAAATCAACAGACAGCTGAAAGATGCTGCTGTTGACAGCGATGTCCTGTAAAGGATATGCGAATTTTAAAAAAAAAATGATGTTCTTTAGCTCAGTGATGCAACTTCCATCTGATGTTATCCGTGTGTCTAGATATCTAAATTTCTTCACTTGTCCCAACATAATGTCCTGTACTTTAAAAGCAAATTTAGGCACAGTCTGTTTCTTTGATATCACCGTAACTTCTGCCTTTCTATTATTCAAACTAAGGCCCATTCTTCCACTCTTCACAACCACTGCATCTATCATTTCTTGTAGATCGTTTTGACTTGTTGCTATTCAGACTGTGTCGTCAGCATAACGTAAGCTATTTATATTATCTCCACCAACCAGGATCCCTGGTATATTTTCTGCAGATCTCATTATGTATTCACTTTACAATGAGACCAAATCAGGAGACAATACACAACCTCGTATGACGCTCTACTTTACACACTGAAGGGTTCCTACAAGGTTGTTGATTCTTATGGCTGCTGTTTGCTGCCAATATATGTTCTTTATTATTCGCAGATCTTTGTGTTAATGTTCAGTTGCTCTAGTAATTCAGTTATTTCTTCATGCTATAAATTGTCACATACTTTTGTGTAGTCTAAGAAAGTACAGATCTGTTTTTATTTTTATAGCTCTTTCTAATAAATCCATCCATCATGTGCCCTGCCGATAAGCGTGGGCGGTCATGTTCTGCCATTTCACTCGATCACCAGAGTCGTGGATCAGCTCCGTGTTCCTGTCTCGACCATACCACGTGGCCAAGCCATCCAGGTATTTACTTCTCGGTCTTCCCCTTGGTCTCTTCTCTTTGATCTTGCCAGTCGTCACCAAGTTCTCCAAGTCATTTCTTCTCATAACATGCCCAAAACGTTTTGACTGTCTACGTCTAATGACTCTAATCAGTTCACGATCTTCATTTGTTTCTTGAACTACTTGTTCATTGGTTTTTCTGACTGTCCATAGTATTCTTTGTATTTTCCTCAGAAACCACATTTCCACAGCCATCAGCTGTTCTTCAGCCTGACTGCACATTGTCCATAGTTACTTTATATCTTCCATTGGAGTAGGTTAAGTCTGAAACTGGGTATACACGTAGGTTAATTTATTTCAGTGTTCTTGGATCCCTGTGACAAACAGTTCAGGGAAATTATGTATATTAAATTTCCCTAGTGTTGATCTGTTACAGATACTAATAGGATAGTCGCTTCAGTTCTCCACCCTCAGGTACAAGAATATGTTCTCTATGTTACCTGTCCTAAATGTTTAGTGGAAACTCTTGCAGGCAGTTGCTTTTGGAATAGTTTTCTGCATCACTCTATCCAGGTGCTTCAATCAAAAGTCAGGTCTGGATCTAGCCATAACCTGAAATTCCAACATCAAACATATATCAGTAGTACCTTATGTGCAAATGGATTATAAAATGGGGGCCATCGCGGGGGTCCGGGGGTCATATTTCCTTATTTGAATGTTAACCTTCCCCCAGTGGCCCCCCTGAAAAACGGACCTCATTTTTGAATGTTTGGCCTTGTTTTTCTTGGTACTTCTTGTGTCACTTCCGGTTGACTTCCGGTCCATGTGTACTCCATACGCTGATGTCCCACCCCGTGCCCGGTCCGGTTCGCGCCGGTTCGATAGCGCCGGTTCGCGTGACGACGTCCGGTTCGGTTCGCGCCGGATACCGCCCACACAGCCCCGGTATTTCCACCGTATCGAAGGAGTAACGACTCAGTGGTACGTAGTGAGGTGTGTCGTAGGCGCGAAACACTGAGGTCGAGCGCTGATTCATGATAGGAACCGTCCTTAGTAGTGGCACCATGACGTCTCCGACTAGTCTCGCCGCTATGAGATCGCAGTAGACGTAGACATTTTGCAGGTCGTTATTCAGGTTTATAGCCACTTCACCTTCAATTGTGTCTAGTATCTCTTGCAACTTTCACTAAAGGTAACAGTGGCCCCAGGTTCGAGTATTTTCACGATGACTTTCTTTTATGCATTGTCGAAATGGTATAGAACACAGAGCTGCTCGTCCACCTTCCGATCTTTCATTAGTCGATTCAGTGCAGCTATAAACGCGTCTGGTGAACTGTACAGGCCCGGGGGACACGCCTTTCTTATCACTCTACCGTTGGGTGGGTTGTATTTTATCCACACTTCATTCTCTAGCACATTGCAGTAGTAGTTGGGAATTTGAATTTCGGCCAGACCCTCTTCGTAATGCTGATTCAGCTCAATAGTCTGTGGTAACTTGACGAAATAGTGACTTGGAGTGTTCTTGGGAAACATGTCCGGCGAAGCATTACTCGGTAATGTCACGTAGAAACTTTTAGGGTTTGGTAGCATGTAACCCAGACAGCTGCTTAGAAGAGCAATCCACAGCTTGCTGCGTCGACGCTGTCTCGAGACAGATTGAATAGCGATACGCCAATGACGGTGTATATAACGACAAGTTGACAGAAGAAGACAATCTCTAGTCGATACACTCGCCGATCAAACATGCACCTGAACGCATTTCTTTCCCCTTCTGAGCTATTTTGTGGTTAGTTTCCACATTGGTTTCTTCCATTACCTCCATATATGACCCCCTGGGTCATTAAACTCACTTACGCGCACGCACATGTGCACGCACGCACGCACACACACCCACGCGTGCCTACACGCATGCTCACACACACACACACACACACACACACACACACACACACGCGCGCGCAAGAGACATCATTGCAGTTATAGATGTCAGGCGAAGGAAATATTTAAGTTTCCTACGCACACGCACATGTGCGCACACGCATGCACACACACCCACGCATGCCTACACGCATGCGCGGACACGCACACACACACACACGCAAGAGACTTCATAGATGTCAGGCGGCAGAAATATTTAAGTTTCCTACACACACGCACATGCGCGCGCACATCCACACACACACACCCACAAACACACGCATCACACACGAACCCACCCACACACACAAAAACGCGTGCGCACGCACACACATACGCACGGCCGTACACACACGCATGCACACACGCACATATGCGCGCACACATACACACACATGCACCCCCATACATGTACACACATATTCACTATATATATATATATATATATATATATATATATATATATATATATATATATATATATATATATATATATATATATATATATATATATATATATATATATATATATATATATATATATAACGCGACTTTTAGTTGTACGTTCATTTAAAACCTCTACATTTCAAAATTTCACCACGCGGCCTTAATTCTACTGACCAGTACTCGGCTAGCGTGTCAGGTGTAATTATCTTCACCGCTGGCCCATGGCTATTATATTTCTCACGGGGGTGTGCTCATCGGAGCGATACTGCTTGCTTGTCGGCGCAGGTAAACTACCTCTCAGGGGGAGATTATTAAGGAAAGTTGCAACGGGAGCCAACCTATTCTGGCCAAGGGCAATAACTAGGTTTATTTTAATAGATTTTATTTTTCAATTATATTTTAATACGATGTCAATTATATTATTTGAGAATAATAATTTTATATTCAGATTAATATTCGTAACGCACTATACAAGAAATATACCAATTTATTATGTGAGTATGCTTAATTTTTTAATAATAATGTTTTGCCTTGCTAGTATTGTTTAATTAGATTGTCACCAATCGCTTAGAGATGATACATGGGTATCCGCTATGGACACCTGCCGAAACTATCATGCTGAGTCTTGGAAATGTTATTCATCGCTTCTCGGCCTTTTGGCTAAGATCAAGTGTATTTGCTGGCCCCCGACAGTAGTGCGCTTGGTCTGGTCGGAGGCCGGGATGATCATTCTCGGTCCCTTGGCTAAGATCAGACGCATTTGCTGCATCCTTCCAGTATTGCGCCTGGTCTGGTCGGGGACCGGGTGATCCAAAATAAAAAAACCTCACATAAGCATCACTTTAAATGTGGGCCCGGTGGACCACTGTGGGCAGTAGCTCACAGTGGGACTAAGGGTCCACGCCAAAAACAGGGGAGGCGGGGAACCATCTAGTCTGGGATGACCGCCAAACCCCAAAAAGAAAATAAAAAATATTCATGCATCCAACTCTGGATACTCGGGGTAACTCGAGTGAATGACTAATGTCATTTTTCCAATTTGCCATATTGACTATGGTCTCCTCATCGAAGGGTTCCATATCCACGTGCACGGTGACGTGGGGCGGACCGGGGCGGTGTGGTTCGGTGTGGGGCGGTATCCGGAGCGGTATCCGGCGCGAACTGAACCGGACGTCGTCACGCGAACCGGCGTGACCGAACCGGCGCAAACCGGACCGGGAACGGGGTGGGACACCAGCGTAGGGGGTACCCACGGAAGGAAAGTCAACCGGAAGTGACACAAGAAGTACCAAGAAAATACACGCCAAAAATTCAAAAATGAGGTCCGTTTTTCAGGGGGGCCGCTGGTGGAGGTATAACATTCATATAAGGAAATACGACCACCGGACCCCCGCGATGGCTCCCATTTTAGAATCCATTTGCTCATAAGGTACTACTTATATCTACTGATATCATCAATATGAAAAAAAAAAAAACTTGGACCGGCAATATTTTCAAACACTGCACAGTCATTAAAAATACACCCTTTATCATGAACATTTTGATGTGGCATTAGCTTCTATACTACATTTTTTGTTTGTTTTGTTTTTTAAAAACGTGTGAATGTGCATACAATTACGTGAATTCTTTATCCTTTAATTATATGATTCAATGTCATTTACTTGCACTTATTGTCAGTGATTATACATATTCCGCCATTCCCACTTGCCTTCTTGACTATATTTTGTAAATAGCTCCAACATATTTAAATACTGATCGCTCTACTTGTTTTACAGTCTAATACACACTGACAATTGTGTCCAGTCTGAGCACCTCTGGTCTACATTATCTTTTTTTCCTCTCTTCTTTCCTGATTCGTGGCGAAGGAGTTACGGATGCAGTTTGTGATGCCGCATACCCGCGTTCGAAAAACAGCTGTGAGAGATTTGGCAGCAGACCGTCTTGAGTTGGTTTCTTGCGAAATTATATAAATGCCTGTCGTTCAGAAAGCAATGGTAAACTGTTGTACGTAAACTTCCAAGAGATCTCAACAGCAAACAATGCTGGTGTTGACTGCAACGTCCTGTAAAGGATATGCAATTTACTTTTTTAAAACTAGCATTATATGGGAACCTAGTTGACGCAGAGACCATGTTTGACTGCTTGCCCGTAAAAGAAGTGTTCGAATCCCTATGAATGCGGTTTTGTTTTCAAAGTACCTAGCTTTGACCTAACTTCTTATAGCCAAGAGGTTTCGCCATATCAAGAAGTTGAGCTGTATGTCATCTTCTCCTAGGTGTTATCTTCTCTAGCTTCATTTTAAACGTTTCTATAGTCATTGTTTAGTTTTTAGTTTTAGTTTTAGTCGTTGGATCAACATCACGGCACACGGTTTAACCCATAAGTGCTCCGTTCTCTTCCTAACTCAAACCTGAGTCTGGAGAAACTCAGCTCACTGCACTAACTCCGTTGCATCCTCGAGGATCCTGAAATACTTTGGGTATATTTTTAACTCAAAATTTTGCCCGGGCAGCGCCGTTAGGCTAGTCTTTTTCCATTTCCATCTGCCAAGGGATCTTTTACGTGCGCAACAATACAGACGGGCGTCCGATCTCACTACCCAGAGACCATGGGAAATTTTTATTACTGGAAGTCCATGTGGATTTTTAAATAAATCCCGATCCTCACAGGGGCCTGAACCCGGGACCTCCAGCACTCGAGGCGGACACCATACCTTGAGACCACTCAGCCCCCTTTTTAGTCATTGTGTTTACCGGTTTAGCCCTTAAGACATGGTTAGTTGGTTGTGAACTTGTTATACCTTTTGCCATTTCTCTACGTGAGATGCGTTCTTTCCACCGATCAATGGGACTGAAACAATTTTCTCGTCATTGACTTGGGGACGTAAATTACAAGTACCTCAGAAGTCGGAATTGGTTTGCCCGATGCGGGGGACACTGATAATAAATAAACCTAACCCTCGAGCAAAATCATCACAGGGAACTAACTATTAGTAGTAGCAGCTCTGTATGAATTATGCTGAAGCCCAAAGCATGTGAACTCTAAGAAAATAACTTTCTTTAAAAAGTTGTCATTGTCATGTACACTTGTAATTATGTCGAAAATACGAGAAATTCGACCAATTTAAGGGTAGAAGAGAAGAATGTGAATGGTGATAGTAACTACATATCTAGTGAAAGAGCTAAGTATTTTTAGATGAATACGGCAGTATGCGAAACACTTGTAGTTCTTTACCCTAACGCAGTATGAAGTCTTCACTTTTTTATCAATTTAAATCAATTTGTAGGACTAAATAAAGACGAAAATGAATGCCACATTACAATAAAGTAAACAGTTCATGTCACAAAGAATTAAATTATTAACATTCAATGCGTAATACTTTCAAATTGTATTTATACGTAAGTATGAGTATTTAATAGCTAAGGGCTAAAGTTTTAATGAAGGCTTATTCAGTATCTGCTATTTAATGTGAGGTTTCGGTATTTTTCAATACTTGCATAATGTATAATAATAAATAATGTGCAGCGAACCTTGCTTCGTTAATAGATGTCATTACAGTGCAAACATTGTAACGTTGTTAACAAATCAATAAAGAAGCGCAAGGAAATCCTTATATTAATTACTACATACATTTGCAGGGATTCTAATTGCCAGACTATCATGCATAAAAGTAAAGAAAAATAAAGTGACATTAAAATTGCAGCTAGACTGTTGCTTTTATGTATATACTAATGATATGTTCTTAACAATGAACATTAAAAGTGTGAACGAAGTTTATCTGGTTTGAGATATGCTATTGTTGAACGTATCATACGACCAGTAATAAACAGATACGTGTATTTAAAAGTGTACATCTAATAGTTGGTGATGGAATGGGAAAGTATCAACGGTATTTTTTTTTTGGTCAAAAAAGATGTTGGGTCAGTTGATTACAGTACAGGAACATAATGTTGTGATGAAATCTTAGACGAAAGATGGTTCACAACACACTACAATTTTTCGTCGACTATCTTATGTGTATGGAGAGCAATAAGTGGTATGTTCATCACTGTTTGAATTGCATACACGCTTTTGTGAATCATTCATGAGCCGCATGACGATCGACTGAAACGTGTCATTCTTCAAGTCTCCAAACCTTTAGCAATTATTGACCAATTGTATTGGGCGGCACTGCTACACCCGACTTAGAGTCCTGTCCTGGCTCCAAGTGAATTTCTCGGAAGACAGAAATTTGACACGGATGACGAAGTGCGTTAGATAGTTCACCAATGATTCAAGGACCAGCTTCAAGAATGTCGGAATACAGAAGCTCGTAGCACTATGGAGCAACATGGCACTGGGATAAGGCATTAACCAGTTACAGTACCCTCCCAGTTAGCCCTCTCTGCCTGAAGCCGTCGGCACAATGTTAGTTAGATAGTTAGTCAACAGATCATCCTCATTGCACATCGAACCATTCAGTCCATAGGTGCTCAGATCCTCTCTTCAGTAAACCCCTCAGTGTGTAGCGGCTAACGACCCCCTTTCTGTGTTGGTTTATAATGGCTTCCTGAATAGTGTTCTTGTCTGACAACATCTCTTTTAAATTTCTGTTCTGGCAGTTTGACTATGGTTGTAAATTCACAGTCATCACTTGGTTTTCGCAAACGACTTACTTCTCATAGGGCATTCAGTATATCAGTCTGGTACATGACTCGTCTGCCCTCCACGGTAGCCCTACCTGCAAGCCTGCCAGCCTGCTCATTTCCTTGTACACCCGCATGCCCTGGCACGAGAATTTAATTTATCTACTCCAGTCGTGACCGCTCCAGAGAAATAACCACTGTCGGACCACCCCATATCTATTTTCTTGAGCTTATTCACTAAGACACTTAGGAAAATGCCCGAGTGAAGGCCTGTATCTCGAAACATGTAATTGCTTTACCAACTGCCATGACTTCCATAGTAAGATTACTTGTGGTCAAGGTAAAAGTACCAGAATCTCCCTTCACAATTCTCTCTCCAGCCTGAGCTGTAAAGGCACAAGAACTTCCACGCATCAAACGACCGAACCTTCTGTGCGCCCTCTAAAGCAGGGGTGGGAAAACTACGGCTCGCGGGCCGCATGCGGCCCGCCAAGTGATTTTCTGCGGCCCGCGAGGGCATTTAGAAATAAAAAATTTTAATTCGTTTTTAAGTTATTTTGTTGAATTTTACAGAATTTCATGTACCGTTATAATGAGTGTCAATAACAAACGTAAGATTGAAGATGAATGCCGTGTTTTTAATGATGAAGTACTGTTTTATAAGAGTTGGTATCAAATCAGTTTGCTTGTTGTGTCGTGAGTCAGTGGCTGTCTTCATGGAGTACAATTTAAAAAGACATTATCACACAAAACATTCCGATTTCGGATACAATTTAACGACCGAAGAGAAGGAAAGGAAATGCCTTGAGTTGGTGAAACATTTGGAGAAACAGCAAACTGTTTTCACTAAACAGTCTTCAATTCATGATGGTGCCACCGAAGCTAGTCTCGTGCTGTCATATAGAATTGTAAAACAGAAAAGCCATTTTCTGATGGCGAGTTCATCAAGGAATGTTTGCTAGATGCAGCAAACATTATGTGTCCAGAACCAAAAAAAAAAAGATTTGACATTACTTTGTCAAGGAGAACTGTAGTCAGACGTGTTGACAAGATAAGTGACAATTTGATGCATAAACTTCAAGATGCAAGTAAACAATTTGTGTGGTACTCTCTTGCATTGGATGAGAGTATCGATGTACATGATACTGCCCAATTTTTGATATTTATACGTGGAATAAACACTTCTTTCAAACTCACTTAAGAGTTACTGAGTGTTGAGTCACTCAAAGACACAACAACAGGCCATGTACTAACTGTATTGAAAGAACTGGGTTGGTTTGGAACAAGATGGCAAGTGTTACAATTGACGGAGCTCATGCTTTGACTGGAAAAAATGTAGGCCTGGTAAAGTTGATAAGTGATAAGATTGAAGCAGAATATCCAGATCACACATTATTACCACTTCACTGTGTGATTCATCAAGAAAGTCTGCGTAAAACTGTTTTGAAAATCATCAAATGTATCATCAAGCATGTTATTGACCCAGTTGTCAGTGTCATCAACCTCATCAGATCAAGAGGACTTAAACACAGACAGTTTAAGTCATTACTTGACGATTTGGAAACTGAACATTCCAATGTCCTCAACCACACCAATGTTCGATGGCTGAGTCTCGGCAAGGTGTTGAGGAGATTGTGGGAACTCAGAGAAGAAATAGTGATGTTCCTAGAGATGAAGGGCATTGCATGTGACTTTAATACTAACATTGTCAATAAAGAGTGGCAGTTAGACTTTATGTTTGCCATTGAAATTATGGAAAAGTTAAATGAACTGAATGTTAAACTTCAGGGCAATGGTGTGTTTGCACATGAATTGTATGTGTATGTAAAATCATTTCAGGCAAAACTCTCACTGTTCTCCAGACAATCAAGTGAAAAAAGAATGAGTGAAAAATACAAAGCCCAATTAGATGCATTGATTGAAGAATTTGGATGGAGATTCCAAGATTTCAAGAAAATTGAGCCATAGTTCAATATTCTCAGTTCACCTTTTAGTGCAGAAGCTGATACAGCCACAGAGGACATACAGTTAGAGCTGCTTGACTTACACGCAGATCATGACCTGAAAGAGAAATTCACGACAGATGGTTTGCTGTATCGTTTCCATTATTTCCACCTGCTTATGGCTGAGAATTAGGATCGCCATCTGTCGGATGTACTCATGGCTCAATCCTAAAGAGAGAAAGGATACTAGCTTCCTCTTTCCCAGTGTGATCCCGCCCGTTTAATTATGTTATCCTTTAGTGTCTCTGCTGCTTGAGTCCATAAATAGCGTCTCAGAAAGCCAAGGATTACCTCTGGGAAAATATTTAGAGAGTTTTTTTTTCTTATTACCCAATATATCCTTTTGTTGGTTCCTTGCCTCTCATCTCTCAGTTAACCTAATTTAATCTAGGGTTGTCTTGATTAAACTAATTGACTATGACAAGTAAAAAATACACTCACTAGAGGAAATGATCTCTTTTTCTCCATAATTTATTAACTATAAATGTTATTAATGAACAGTAATGTTTTAATACTATCAACACAATTTCATTACATACAAACATACATGAAAACATCATAAATCAAATACTTCAAGATTTGCACTTATTTTCATCAGTGGCTCCCCTCCCCAAATAATATTAAGACTATAGGTAATGTCACAGGTAATTTTCCTGCAGATCTTCAGTGGTAGTAAATCTGAAACAGAAAATTTGGTCTGTCCTTCCCTGTAGTAACTTGTGAGATAGGGATTCCTGCTCCAAGCAGTCACGGTGAAATATTAAGTCTCAGTATATTGTTCTTCCCGCTTTTAGCAGAATATTGGCTCTATTTCTCCCCTTTCAGGTTCAAGAATCTAACATCTATGTTACCTGTCCTTCATGGATCGAGGAAAATCTTGCAGGTGAATAGCTTTCTGCACTACTCTATCAAGGGCATCACTCAACCAGGTGCTCACTCAACAAGGTGCTACATTCACAATGCGCTGCAATCACAAAGTGCTGCATTCAAAAAGTGCAGCATTCAACAAGTGCTGCATTCATCCTAGTCAGGTCTGGATCTAGCGGTATTTAGCGACTATCTTCATTTCAATGAAATGGCTTCACAACACGTTGGCCACAGATTTCCGAATCTGACTACGATGTCTTTGTTGGCTGAGGCTTTTCTCCTCTTAGTAATCAAACTATGTTATATTTTACTATTCTATTAGGAGGGTGCTCTCACTTCATCAACTATCTCATATCTTTTCTGTCCCGTGCGTGGTTGATGTAAACAGGCCGTGTTCCGGTCGTTCGTCTTTTTATGTAGCTTTTTCCGATTTCAGTTTTTGGTATCTCGCTGAACTTGGTCTGTTGTAGTAAAATGTTGGATTTTTCGAAGCAGAACAAACTATCCCGGTTGCGGTGTCAATACTCAATTGTTGTACGGATAAATATTTACAGCTACGTTACGGCTTGTGAAAAAAAAATATATTACACCATCACATATTAAAAAAAAAAACAAAAAAACAAAAAACAAAACAAAAACAGAAAGAACCAGACCCTCGTATAGAAGACACAGATGATGCTGCTCACAGTTTGCTGCCGCCATCACCTGCATCACAGCCAAATCCCGCTTGGCCTTTGCTATCACCTGATCTATGTGCTCAGTGTAAGCAAATTGTATCCCCAGGTATTTCATTGCCTTCGTTTTCTCCACATTATCTGAGCACAGATTTACCGTTGGTGTTGGAATGTTGACAATATGGTTGTTCAAAGAGAACTATGTCACTTCTGCTTCAATGTCTTGATACACCACGCGCTTATGCAATTGAGTTATGTTTGTAGCCCCATGTAATATACATCTTGCAAACCGCCACATCGCTGTTTAAAATTCCACGCACTACCACTCCAGTTTGCGACAGCGCCAACAACCACCGCCATCATACTCAAATTCAAATAAGATAAAGGATAAAATTTGCATCACCCCAAGTTGGAAAGAGCGCTGATTCTTAAAGGGGACAACAATATTCTAAATAAAGGCAAACAGATCTTCGCCATTGGCCATGACGTCATAGCCAAGCGGGGAAGGAGAGGCTTTAAAAATGGCGTGGAGTCCGGCAGAAGGCTGGTGTGTGGAAAAACCTTCAACAAGCGTGAAAACAGATGAAAACCCACTGCGGCATGGTATCCTCTACTAAACCATTCATCTTAAGATTAGCAAATCGAATAGAGGTAGAGAGAAGTACCGGCCTATAAGCAGCCAGCAAACTTGGAAACCCAAAACCGAGTCTGGAGCCTGGCATCTGCTGACATTTTGTTTGAAGAAGACATTCAATTATATTGAAGGTAAACGCATTGTAATACATATTACGTTAATCAGGCTCCTTCGCAGAAGATGGTAAGTTTATGTGATGTAACAATATAGTTAGTCCTTAAGAACTTAATTCCGGAGAGACTAAGCACTATATTCAGATGTTGTAGTTCATATGTAAACTGTGGATTAGGTTAAACCATAGTGAGGGTATTTCTTCTAGTTGTGCAGTTTCTGTGAATGAAAAGCATTGAACCTCAGTTGGCATTTTACTCATTAAGCAGTTAAGCTAAATCAGCAGTGATTTAGAAAATGTGATTAGTTAGGATTTAGAAGGCTAGAATACTTAGTTCAATAATAAGAAACTATTTTAAATGTGCAACCACTAGTAGGAGGATATAGTGTAATTCGTAATAGAAATCATGCACGAGCACATGAGATGTTAAATATTTCTCTATGTGTATCATATAATATTGTGTATTCGATGGAAGCATTCATGTGGTGATTCAGTTGTGATTTCATTGTTGTTAAATATGTGACTTTATCATTAGTAAGTCACATAAATATGCCTAATTATCATCCATGCAAGTATGATTATGATTTATGATGAATGATTGTGGATTGAGTGAGGAGAAGTGACATACTGAGAAGGAGTGTGATCCATCAATAAATATCCTGATAGTAGGTAATTTGATGTGTAATTTCCTGTCTATCAGAGGAGAATATGTTAGTGACAACCCTTACACAAATTAATAATTTGGTGCACTTCTAAGCATGACACCACTCTGTATTCCATATCCCTCATGTTACAATAATGTGGTTTTGTGTTGGATGATATGATGATGATAATAATGATGATAATGATGATGATAATGATGATGATAATAATAGTAATATGATGATAATGATGATGATGATAATGATGATGATGATGATGATGATGATGATGATGAGGAGGAGGAGGAGGAGGAGGAGGAGGAGGAGGAGGAAAAATTATATAGATGAATGAGGTAAAGGCATATTACATACATGTTGAAGAGGAGGGAAGATACTCCCCATCGAAGCATTTGATTAGGAAGAATTCTCCTGAATGTTATACGGGAGATGATACCATAATGTACTTATATTCTTTATAAGCAAATACTCATAGTATTTGGGAATGAATTAAATCCCTTACTGTATGAGACCTTTTCTTTGAAATGGAAGGATATCTAGAGAAAATAATTATGTACAAAAGGGAGTCGTGGACATAGTTATCACATTCTGAATCGATCAAGGTATTACTCAACCTGGTGATCATGGGTGACAGGCATGGGTGAAAATGATACTGCCTATCTGGTAGTCTTCTTCTTCTTCGTTCATCTGGAGTTTTTTTTCCGGATGTGATTGCGTTGTGCCTGTTTACAGCAGAGCTGCGTTCTTGCGCCGTTAGGCCGACACATCCGACTTCTGCGGGCATTTGTTGACCGGGTTAACCTTCCCGGGGGTTTCTTAGGACGTTTGACTCTCACTGTTGTGGTGTTATCCCCCATCCCAGCTGGTCCATATAGAACAGCCAAAGATCCTGGTCAGCCCTCAAGGGAAGGCAGGGGCAGACCATGGGCATTCCCCGCCATCCAAGGAGGCTTCCATACTTGCAGAGCCGGATAATATCGCTCTGGTACTGGGCTCACCCAAGGAATCGTCACGTCCTGCACATGGCTGCTTAGCCTCACTTCCGTATATTGGGCCTTCCGTTCACCATAGGCTGTTCTTCCGGAAACCAGAAGTATGCAGTCTGCAGATGACATCCACACAGTGAGCTTTCGATTCGGACTTTCCATGTAATGGATTTGCTATCCAAGCAATATTCCATTTCGTGCCACTAGGACACTTTTCCACCTTTTATGAAGTCCACACAGTGGGCTTTTGATTAGGACTTTCCACGTAATGGATTTGCTATCCAAGCAATATTCCATTTCATGCCACTAGGACACTTTTCCACCTTTTATGAAGCCCACACAATGGGCTTTTGATTCGGACTTTCCACGTAATGGATTTGCTATCCAAGCAATATTCCATTTCGTGCCACTAGAGCACTTTTCCACCTTTTATGAAGCCCACACAGCAAGCTTTCGATTTGGACTTTCCACATAATGGATTTGCTATCCAAGCAATATTCCATTTCATGCCTCTGGGTATGCACCTTTAAATGTCAACCTGTATGCAGTTAAAGTAAGCTGCGGTCAACTTGAGCTTGTTGATATCTCCATAGAGCTTGTCCTCAAATGAAGCAGGTGTGGGCCAAAATATCTTTCTCTGTTCTGCATACGTTGGGCAATCCTGCAGCAAATGTTTTGCTGTCATTTTTCCAGTTCTACAATTATATTCATCGGTATCTCCTATCTTTAGTTTATTGAACAAGTGGTATTTCAGCCTGTTATGTCCTGTGCGGAGTCTGAAGATTGCTACTCGTTCTCTTCGGTCGAGTTTGTAATATGCATCATCCTTCTGATGGCCTGGATGCTCTGATTCCCATTTGGTTCTATAAGTGCTTTTTATCAACCTCTTTGCCTCTTTATAGGTTATGTCTATGTCAGGCTGTGGTAGTCGTCCGCCCTCTTTTGCCAGTCTGTCAGCTTCTTCGTTTCCAGGTATACTGCAATGTGATGGGATCCACTGTATTACAACTTTTTTGGATTTCTGGCATAGACCATGGAGTGCTGCTCTTAGGTCAGTTAGTTCTGTGCTGTTATTGCTCTTCAGTATTGAGACAAGTGACTTTGCATCTGTGAAGATAGCTATTTGCTTCTCTTTATTTTCCTCCACCAGGAGCATTTCTGCTGCAGTTTTCAAAGCCTCTACCTCCGCTTTGAAGTTACTTGAAAATTTTCCAGTTGCCATTGAATGTGTTTTTTTCACTCCATTTTTTAAATTTAGGAGAATTCCTCCTCCTCCATTCTCTATTGAATTTTTGGCTGATCCATCTGTATATGCATGGGTCCAATTCCTGCTTGGGTAATGTTCTTTTATGTAGTTCAGGGTTATTTCTCTTCTTTCGGTTTCATGCTGAGTGTTCTTTTTCTCAATACCAGGAATGTTTTCTATCATCTCAGGCAGTTGCTGCTGTCTCCAAGCTGGGAACTTGTGTGCATTGTGTATGGGCTTGACTGTAGATATGTTAAGTATAGGATCTGCCCTAATCCTTCGTTTTGCAGTTTCTACAAAGTTGCTACGCTTCAGTCTATCTGGTAGTCTAAACCTTGAGCGCCCTATAATGAAGGATTGGATGGAGAGTAACCAGTCGTGGGGTTGATAACTATTGGAGAACACCAAGACACTCTTCCTCCCTTGTTTATTTTTTCCATGATCAAAATTCCCTGTATTTATGTCTTCCATTTCTAATTTCATATTGATGCTGTCAGTAGATATATGTTTGATGCTGGAATTTCAGGTAATGGCTAGATCCAACTACATTCAGACCTGACTTTTGATTGAAGCACCTGGATAGGATGATGCAGAAAACTATTCCAAAAACAACTACCTGCAAGAAGTTCCACTAAACATTAGGACAGGTAACAGAGAACTTATTCTTGTACCTGAGGGTGGAGAACTGAAGCCACTATCCTATTAGTATCTGGAACAGATCAACATTCTATTGAAATTTAATATACACAATTTCCTTGAACTGTTTGCCACAGGGATCTAAGAACCCAGAAATAAATCAACCTAATGTGTACCAAGTTTCAGACTTAACCTACTCCAATGGAAGATGTATAGTAGCTATCAATGAGGAACTAGAATATAGCTTGATGTTAGTGAAATGCATGTTTGGGGCATACATGTTATATATATATATATATATATATATATATATATATATATATATATATATATATATATATATATATATATATATATATATATATATATATATATATATATATATATATATATATATATATATATATGTATATATATATATATATATATATGATATGACCTTTTTTGGAATTGGATTGTTGTTTTATGAACTTAATGATAAAAACTCAATAATATTAATTAATTAGCTGACAGAGAGAGAGAGAGAGAGAGAGAGAGAGAGAGAGAGAGAGAGAGAGAGAGAGAGAGAGAGAGAGAGAGAGAGAGAGAGAGAGAGAGAGAGAGAGAGAGAGGGGGGGCAAGGAACCCTCAAAATGATATTGTTGTTATTCAAGGAAACATTTCATTGTTTTACTGGAGAAATTCCTTGGTTCTCTGAGACTCTATTTATGGACTCAAGCCTTTGAGCCATTGAAAGTTAATATAATTAGAACGGGCAGGATCGCATTGGGAAAGAGGAACTTTAGAGTCATCTATCTCTTTGAGGTTGTCCCAACGATATCCGACATCCCACAGCAACCCGATCTCCATCCTTACCCTGAGGATACACTAACACATAATCCGTATCAGACAATGTCTTTCCTTTTCCTGTGATCTGCTCACCAATGATTCTTACAGTGTAGCGTTGAACAGCACGGGAGATAATGGTGATTCATGTGGCAAGTCAGGATATATTGTTGTTTGATGAAAAGTCCAACTGCCACATCTAAAAATTATTTTCCGTTGGAAGAGGGCTGCAGCGACCTAATTAAGGAGTTCCAGAAGCTGAACCATTAAGAAATCCAACGGTACTCTGTTGCATGCATCATCAAGATCAACTGTTGCAGCACATGTTTCAATGTCTGAGTTGAAATTTCCATACAAAACATAGACAAAAACTGTTGCGTTGGTTCGGGTTTCTCTGTTTGAACAGTACCCTCCAAAGCTAGGTGAGATATGACATTGCCTCTCTGTCTGGCTTGAATGTATCCGGCAATTAACTGCTCCAGCAGCTTGCCTATTTTAGTTTGCACGGTGATAAACCGATATCCTTGAATTTTTGTGTAGTCTTTGCCCGGCTTCGGCAAGGGAATCAGATAGCTGTGTAACCACTCCTCCTTGATGCCAGCACTCCCTATACTGTTGTTGTACATACCTGCTAGTTCCTCTGACTCGTTGTCGATACACATAGTACTGCCATCATACCTTATAACATCTAGAGCTGGTGAGCTGTTGTTTGTTCGTCGAAGCACAGCCGTGATCTCTTTCACTGTCGCTATATCCTCTTCTGAAATTGTCTGGGTCTTAAACCTATCTGAGGTAACCGTCTTGGCAACATTTCATTCTCTGATGTCTGTCTGGTTGCTCTGCTCTAGATAGCGTTCGAAAAGGGCTTTACCTTTATTCTCGTCAGTCCTCTGCCAGATGAGGTCAGCACTTAGGAAGTCATTAATTCCCTTATTCTTGACTACAACATTCATACTTTTATGTAGCCGCCGGAACAATTTCAGTGACTTGTCTTTACTTATTCTTTCACACAACTCTGACCATTTTTCACTTTTTACCACTTTAACGAGATATTTAAAACAGTAAACTTTTGTACCCATGTCTCTTTCAAAATACAAGATAAGACTAGGATAGGCATCTCTACTCCTTTTGGAGTTTTGTTATTTCTTTACAGCACCACACTTATCCACACAGGCCTTTTCCACCTCAAAATTCCACAAAAAGGGTTACTTCCAGCTTTTTTTTCCTGCAACGATGATTTCTGCGCTTGTCGCGCCTTATTTTACTCACAACATATTGCCATGTACTTTCATACTTTAAAGTCTTGACCTTTGACTTGTTCTGCCTTTCTCCATCAATATGCTGCAAGGCAGGTGTTCGCTGCTACGGTACCCTAGGACACCCGATCTACACATTGTAGTGAGGGATGGAGAAGCCAACGCCTTGTCTTCGTCACCTGGTCGACTTGCTGTCCTGGCGACACAGCCAATATGATACAAAGTCGATGGTTTCAAGTGTGGCCTCGAGGGCTTCCCCCTGTGTGTTGGAAGAAATGTTTCCCCATGATCTGCCTTTAGCGTTGAAATCGCACCACACACACACACACACACACACACACACACACACACACACACACACACACACACACACACACACACACACACACACACACACACACACACACACACACACACAATGACATTCTTCTCGTAACATAATATATCATTCAAGCACTGCCTACTCTGTTAACTCACACTCGCGTTGAAGGCATAAACATTAACCAACACGATCGATTGACCGGAACTCTGACAGCCTGTAATTGTACTTCGTCGCTGTACCGTGTGTAAGTGTGTGTATGTGCGTTGGTGTATGTGTGTATGTGCGTGCTTATGTGTTTGTGTATGTATGTGTATATGCTTGTGTGTGTATGTATGCATGCATGCAGTGTATGCGATGGAGTGTGTATTTGTGTGCTATGCGAAGGAATGTGTGTTTGTGTGTTATTTGTGAGGATGCTCACGATAATCGTCAGTGTATGTGTGTTAAAGTGTGGGAGTTTGTTCATATTAGCTTAGTGATTGTGATTGTGTGTGGGTGGATGGTTGGGTGTGTATATTGTGTCAGTGTTTATGTGTTTATATGGGTGTATGTGTGTTTGTGTGTGTGTGTGTGTGTGTGTGTGTGTGTGTGCGTGTACCGTGTGTAAGTGTGTGTATGTGCGTGGGTTTATGTGTGTATGTGCGTGCTTATCTTCTGTGGGCAGCTTCTCGCCTCATATGCGTGTGGTCTGTTCTGGCGGTCAGTCCGTCTTCGGCGAAGGAAATCTTGTGGATCCTATCAGTAATCATATGCTCATTGCTTGTCGCTACGTTTGTCTTAAAACTGAAAATTAAAGGAATTGACGGAAGGGCCGTTTGCACGAGGCTCCCGAGAGCCAATATATACAGGGATAACTGGCCGTGGCAGCCTAACGTCCACAGCATCTGTGTCCGTCTTCCAGTCGTCTTGCCATGCTCACCACTGGAGCCAGATGGACACAGACGAGTGAGCGGGGTCGACGAAGTTGCGCGACCACTACCTCGCTATATAAAACTAAAGTGCAAGTCATTCGTTCCTCATCAAAAAATGCAGTGTAGTGAATGGTCCTCGTCAATCATGATGGACGAACATCGTGTGTGTACGTGTATGTGTGTACATGTATGTATGTATGTGCATGTGTGTATGTATGCCCTTATGTGTGTATGTGTGTGCATGAGTGCGTAAGTATGTTTGTGTGTATGTGTATATGTATGTGTATATGTATGTGTATGTGTGTGTACGTGTATGTGTGCATGTATGTATGTGTATATGTGTGTTTGTGTGTGTATGTGTGCGATATGTGTGTATGTACGTGTATGTAAGTGTGATTGTATATGTGTGTGTATTTTTGTATATGTATGTGTATATGTTTAAGTGGGTATGTGTGCATGCATGAGTGTATGCGAGGGAGTGTGTATTTGTATGTTATTGAGTGTGTGCATAACTGTGAGTTTGTGCAAATGATGTAAGTATTTATGCAGGTATGTATGAGTGCTTGTGTTTTTATGAATGTGCGTGTGTACGTTTGTCTGCTTCTCTCATAACATGGTAATATGTATTTTTTATGTTTACAACCTACATTTGACAATGTTGTATTTTCCTATGTGAATGTAACATGCACAATTGATAATTGACAGATGAGTGGCTGGAAGGGCCGAATGTAAGACGGGCCTGCGTACCCAATCTGTTACCTGATGAAACTAAAGATCGTTCGTTAGTTCGTTCCCGTCGGCACAATGTTGGGTATTGGGTTTGGTGAGCGCTGCCCAACATTCGGCGCTAACAGAAAGTAGGCAGTACCATCTTCTGTTATATAGTAGCTCAGTGATATATGTCTAAAACCTAACACTGCGCGCGCGCACACACACACACACACACACACACACACGCACACCAGGAGGCGCACCAATGGAGCTCGCAAAGGATGATGGGACATGACTATAAAAGCCAACGGGTGGAAAAAAAACAACAACACACAGTTCTCAGTTACGCTGCGCTATCGATAACAAGTCACCCACAATTTTCAATAAACCTGATATGGTGGAGAACATGGCACGTGGAAAGAACCAGAAGACAACCGACATACATGAAGGCCACATGGTATCCGCCAAGACCTTAAAGAAGACGAGAGGAGTGAACCTATCTGCAAGCTGCAGCAAAGAACCAGAACCAACAGTAACCTCAAATGAAGCTACCACAAGGAAGACTGACGACAACCCATCACAAACAAGAGCCAAGACTATTAAGAAGCATAGAGACACCAGAGTCGGAAACACCGACTTACAGACGATCAGATGGGTTATCAAGCGTATCCAATTGGAGCTCACAGATGACCAGATCCTGAAGCAGCTACAACAGGAGAATCTCCACATCCGAATCTTGAAGGCGAAGTGGATGCCAATACACTCAAAGATCCATACAACTTTAGCGGTGATAACAACAGAGGGCAACGAGATGCCGATCACAGTATCCATGAACAAGAAAGTTCAACAGCCGGAACGATTCATCCCGAGAATCACACAATGCTCAAGGTGCCAGAGGGCCGGTCATAGCAGAACAACATGCCACAGTAAGACAGAGATCTGCCGGTACTGCGCCGAACATCACACCTTCAAGGAATGTCCTCTGGCCAAACAGGACAAGGGCTTCCGAGCTCCCAGTGACAAGAGAAATGCCTTGGCAAACCTGGAGCAAGATACCTGGGCTGCCCACATCTCCAAAGACACAGATATGTCTTAAAGACCGCTATTACTACAAAGACACCATGCAAGGAAGCACTGCGGAGGTGCTAGACAGTCACGGGCATCACACAAGCTGAAAAAGCTCAGCCCCAAGGCCAGATTGACGAGCTGAAGAAGCAAGTCAAAGCACGTCTGACACCAACACCAACCAGTGACAACGAAAAGCTAATGGCTGACATGGAGGAAATCCAGCACAGCATACAACAAGAGATGGAGCGTATAGCCAAGATGAAGAAGGAGAACGAAGAAGTCCTAAAAGCCACCAAAACAGTGAGAGAACTGCTTAAAGCAGAACGGGAACTAACCCAGAACAAACTAAAAGAAGCCACGCAAAAATCTACAGAGGAGCCACAAGCTGGAGCCAAGTCAAAAACCAACGGGAAACCACAAAGCAAGGCCAGCAGCCCACACACGAGATCCAAGAAATACAAGAATGAATCAACTGACTACCAGTCATCTGAAGAAAGCCGCAAGAAGGACGCCGAGAGTTACCTCGAAAGATGGAGCAAACACTATGGACTCCGACGAGAAAAAGAACGCAGAGAAGTGGAAGAAGCTCGGGAAAAGTTTCACAAGAAATGGATGAGAAACTCGCACAGCCAGCAGAAGCCCGGAGAAAAACCACAGAGGAGCTGCAAGCTCGAGCCAAGCCAAAGACCACTGACAAACTTCAACGTGAAGCCAGCAATCCATTCCCACTGACGAATAAATTCAAGGCGAAACCAGTCTTCAACCGGAAATATGACTCTAGCCTCGTTACACGGACTCCTTATAAGGACTGCAACGAATCAAAACAGACAAGCCAGAAGCCAAGACTGACCAAAGAAACAGCTAGAGGAGACGGACACAAAGGAGAACCACCGGCCAATTCCCAAGCTGACGTCACCTGCATAAACTCTTCAAGATTGTAAAGCCAGTTAACACTAGAATCTAGACAAACTTATCCCGCACCATGAGCCACCACAAATATAACCAACGCCACTGAGGCTGGTTGAACGCTGGTGGAAAGTTCTTGTTTTTTCCAAAATGGATGGATGGATAGATGGAAGGAAAAATCTGCCTCTGTTACCAGCCACACCCCAGTCATGTAGGCTCCCATGCCTAAAAAACATCGAAAGGGCCAGAACAGGCCTTTCTCACCGGCAACCACAGGCAGGCGGGCACGAATGCACATAGATATATCAAGGAGGCCTGGACATCTTTTTTCTGATCCACGACCCAAATTAGATAGACGCCAAGGCCCGTGGAGGGGTCAAGCGGACCCAGTATATGATGATTGTGGATAATCGTGGATGCCCGCAGTGGTTAAGCGTTCAATAATAGTGTAAGTAACCGTGATGTTACTGGATCTAGCCTGATTCCCGGCTAAGATCCCTGGAATAATAATGTCCATTTTTTGGGGGGTTTGCATATCCTTTACAGTGCATCGCTGTCAACATCAGCATCTTTCAGCTGATTGTTGATTTCTTGGCAAGATTACGCTCAGTAGTTTGTCATTGCTTTCTGAGCGGCCGGCTCACATACTCCGTAAGTTACCAACTCGGAGAGAACCGCTACCGATTCTCGCGCACGTCACGTCACTCACGAGAGTATACAGAATTACGGAGAAAGTCGTATAACACCCAGACTAGGGAGACCGGCATTATAATATCAATGGGACCAAATCTAAAGGTACGACTCCAGCAGTAGACAGAAATGAAAAGGTCACTCTTCCGCCAGGACGCCCAGAGTTACCCACACATTACAAATGTCGGAGACAGGTTAGAAGGGCAGAAGGCCGCAAAGATACAGGATTACAGGGATATCATATTCCCAGATGTATTGGGAAACCGTTTACATATGTAAGTTACTATGGCATATTATAAACAATGTTTAAATGAAGAGTAAGGATTGAAGAGCCACACGGAAGGACGTAACACGCAATATTGTCTTTGTCCTTGAGGTGCCGCTAAATTATATTATAAAATAAAAAATGTCAATGAAGTGACTATTCATACTCCGACTATGTTTAAAGTCTCTCTTTATTCACAGTCGAACTTTCCCGGCTGGTCATGTGATTTGCCAAGTCACGTGACTTACCGTACGTGACGTCATCGGGACACGCGTGTGGATGCTATATTTATACATTTTCGTTGATTCAGATTGTGTGTCCTCAGCAGGATGACCAGATCGCCGTGATCAAAAGAAGCCAGGTCGTGAAATAAAAAAGCCAAAATAAAGCCAAACAGGCCTAGTAAACAATGAAAAAGCCAAAGAAAAAGCCAAACATTGCCCAGTAAAAAGATATATTAAAAATATACTTACATCACGCGAAAACCTCTTCATCAAATAAGTATTCCTCTTCATTGTTGAGAAATTCAGTACAGGATTCATTAGAATATACAATTCCAGCTTTGGAATCATTCAAAATTTTGGATGAAGGAACAAATTCATTACAGCACTACTTTGAAGATAATAGCTCCTCTCTAATTCTAATAATAATAATTGCTTCTAAGAGAGACAGCTGAAGTCTATTCCTTACTTTGGTTTTTATGCATGTTAAAAGAGAGAACATCCTCTCCACGGCAGCATTGCTAATAAGTGTTATTAAGCAAATAAGAGCAAAAGAAGCAAGCTCCTTGCCAGAACTGCTCTGCATTTTTAGGCAGTCCATTTTCTTTAAATTGTTCTTCTTCCTTGCAAACTATAAAAGGCAATTTTCTGTATTGTTCTTCAATA
Source organism: Cepaea nemoralis (assembly GCA_014155875.1). Lineage (NCBI taxonomy): Eukaryota > Metazoa > Mollusca > Gastropoda > Stylommatophora > Helicidae > Cepaea > Cepaea nemoralis. The sequence continues at coordinate 86,332 of JACEFZ010002330.1, forward strand.
ATAGTGTGGTGGTTTTCTTCAGCCAAATTCAAAAAGGGCAACTTCGAAAATAGTGGTCTAGAAGCCTGGTTTAAGATTATTCCAGGGCTAAAATTGGTTAGATCTTTAAATATATTTCTTGCTGAAGGAAGCCGCTTTCTAACTTGATCAAGTGCTTCTTCTAGCATTGATAAACATCTTTCTTTGAGATCTAAGACCTCTTGTTGGAAATTAATTTTCGTATCAGAACTTTTCTGAATGTAGTTATCACACTCTGACAGGAATTTGATGCCAAAATCAACATTAGAAATATCTTTTTTCTTATTATTGGTATGATAAATCCTACTATTAAGACTCTTATAATGCAAAAATAGTTCTTCATGTAATTCGTGAGGATCTGCCTTACTTTTCTGAAAAATGGGTTGCAAAATGAAAATAAAGGTAGTTTCTTTGATCTAGAAGCATTTCCTTTATAAGTCGTGACTTAAATTAGTGTCATAATTTGCTAATTCAGCAGAAATAAAATAAGCCTTGAGTTCTTTCCAATTCATTAGAATGTTGAACATTACTTTTCCCCGGACAAGCCAGCGAGTAAGAAGAAATTTTCTCAAAAGGAAGTGATGCAGTTCTAGCTTGCTGAAATTCTGTCGATGAGTTCATAATTTTGAATAAATCTTTAAATGCTTCTCGTCTTAGGTTGCTATGTCTAAACCAATGTGGTATTTCTGTCAGCAAAAATCCAATGTTTGAAGGTAGTTTTGACACTGCATATTTGATGCACAATGCTAATGAATGGCAAACACACTTATACTGAACACATGAAGGAGATACATCTGTCATTCTGGACCAAACTGAATTGTTGCATCCAACCATACTGGAAGCACCATCGGATGCAAAACCAATGCAATTTTTTAATGATTGATTACATTTTTCAATTTCAGTGTTAATCAAATTAAATATATTCTCTCCTGTAGCCTCCTGAACTGGAATCAAACCTAGAAAACTAGTAGTAATTTCATTTCTTTTATCGCTGAGGTATCTAACTAAAATGCACAAATACTTTTGGGTCGAGACATCAGTGGACTCATCAATGATGAGTGCATACTTCTTGTTTTGCAGATCTAGAATTAGATCAGATCTTAAAGACGGTGAAATAACATTTTTATTAGTGATATGCACTTCGTTCGGTGCAATTTTATCTGACCAAGAGTGCTGCCGCATCCATGGGCTACCATTATTTCACCTAAGTGATCGATGGCGCGTATGGCACTATGGCAGGCCATGCTAATAGCAATTTGTGACTCTGCTAATTTGACTTTATCATCAATTTTCTTGCTTATTGTCACCACTGAAAGTGATTTTTGTGAAGAAGATGGCGCGCTCCGCTTGTGTTTTTCTGTTGCGTGATTTGAAAATATTGGAAAAATATTACAATGGCACAATTTGCAATATGCCTGTTCAGAACCGTCAGTGATCAGAACCGTCAGTGAAACCTGTTTTTAAAAAGCCAAATTTGTCAAATTTGGCTTTAAAAAGCCAATCTGGTCACCCTGGTCCTCAGTAGCATAAAGTGGTAAGTTGAGCTTAGGTACTTTGATGACATTTTAAAAATTGGTTTTGAATTGGATGGGAAGGGAGAGAGAGAGGGGGGGGGGGGGGGGGGGGGGGGGGGGGGAGGGAGGGGGAAGGGAGGGAGAGGGGGAGGAAGAAATAAATAAAATTAAAAAGAAAAAAGAGGGGCAGGGGAGAAATATTAAATTATTAGGTTCATATTTATTAATTAATGGATGAAGAATTAAATTATTAATGTTAACCACAATGTGGCTTTAGCAATGAACTGTTAAATAAAGAATTAGTGTAAAAGATGACAAGCAATCAGTCTATTCTATCTGATTAAGGAAGATTAATACGAAGTGATTATAAGCAAACGTTTGCTAGTAATGTACGGACATTATATGCAAATGGCTGGTCATGTGACCTACTCGCAGATGGCGAGTTACGGGACCTATATGCAAACGGCTAGTCACGTGACCTATGTTTGGCTACATTATTAATGTTTGTGATAATGTCATTGTGTCCCCAGTAGTGTAGTGGTTAGTATCTTCGCCTGTTACCAGGGAGACTGGGATTTGACTCCCAGCCGGCAATTTTTCTTTTTTTGTGTGTTTAATTGAGCTCAAATACCCTTATCGGTGATTTCAAGTACCCTTGTCGACGGACACCTAAAAAATTGCAAATCCTGTCATTATTATCTTCCTCCCCCATCTTCCTCTCTCCAGTTGTATGGACAGATGGAGAAATAGACGCAGAGCATAGGTGAACAAAAGGAAATTCAAAAGAATGACATCTATCAAATAAGCAAAGTATATTACTGAAAAGAAGGCAAACAAGAAATAGATGACAGGTGTAATCTTAGAGTTGATGAACAATATAAAACAAAGTAAGAACGACAAATAATATTCTTCATCTTCTTTTCATCTTCCAATGAAGCCTAGATTCTCAAATAAATCATGTCAACCTCTTTGCAGGTAGAGATTTCAGTTTTACACTGGGTGAGGCAGTCGGTCTTATGGCACCCTACCTTAGACGCCTCCTATGTCAAGCATGGTAGATTACAGTGTAACTATTTATAGGTGCCAGTAACACACAACCGGTCTCGTTGGTGAAGGAGGTTAAGGATGTTAATCGTAATCCGGTATACTCATGTACGAAACACAGCTGCGGGAGATTCAGTAGCGGATCGCGTCATGCTGGTTACTTATGGAGGTATGTGTGCCACGGAGCTGAATCTTACAGGCTCACTTTCTCAGCCTTGATGACAGATTCAGCAGGATCATTCATCCGACAGACTTGGTTGAATCATTCATACGAGATCAACAATGAACAGCATGTCGTCCTCGACACATCGCAATGTTTATTGTGGATGATTATCATAGCATTGACGATGACAAGTTACAGTAGACGCGGGATAACAGGTGATGAATATATTTATATTTGCTGACTATTGTTCAATACTTTAACAAAAGACAATCGGTCATCCGCCGAATACTAGCTACCACAATGTCTGCCCAGCTTAAGGTCACAACTTACGCTTGGCTGCCATTGACGCCGGCTGATCGTACTGCTGGGTCATCTCTAAATCAGCACACTGCACTAAGCGTTAACTGGCTATACTTAGCCACACAACTGGACGAACACTTCCACTGTTGTTAAAGCATCATTGCACTAAGCGTTCTTATCTTCGTTCGTAACTTTAACACAAGATGACGTCTATCTTTCGCTAGGCCCCTGGCCTGCCTGCCTCCGGCCGGCCATCCCCAATCTACCGGGACTACTTTTCCCCGGTCACGTGATACGCAACTTCCTAGAATGACCTCCCTTCGTCATTCATCATCATCATGTGTCCGCACTGACTATCCTTGATTTATCCGTGCGTGTTAACACATTGTGCTCGTGTGAATTGCTCTTTACTACGGCAATTCTTCTTCTATGTTAAACTTACTCTTAATCTATCTGTTTACTGCTGTCTGCCTCAAATCGGCACATGGCAATGTGACCCGGTCGTTCAGAAAGCAGTGGCAAACTACTGAACATAAAACTTGCCAAGACAGCAGCAGCAGCTGAAAAATGCTGGCGTTGACTGCAATGTCCTGTAAAAGATATGTGAAAAAAGTAACACAGACAAGCCAAACAGTCAACAAACAACTAGGATTAACTATGGTCACATGATATGTAAATTTAACCGTGTGAACTTTATCACATTTGAACTCTCGCTTTGGAGTTCATAAAAACAAATGTTGACTAGAACTTCAGTTGCAAAGTGGAGGTCTGTCAACTTGGTTCACTTGAGATAGGATGACTAGTGTCATCATCTCGTGCGTACGCAAATTCAACGTTAAGAAGTAAGTCCCGTATCTAGGCATTCATTAGGATTTAAAGTTTTATGGAATAAACTAGTGGCTAAGTATAGTAGTAAGTTAATATGTACAGTAGTAAACGTCATGTGACCAGCCATTTGCTCATAATATCCGTACATTATTAGCAAATGTTTGCTTATCACGTGACCAGCCGTTTGCGTATAATGTCCGTACATTACTAGCAAACGTTTGCTTATAAAATCTCCCTAAATAATAAGGAAAGCAAGATTATGATAGCTGCCGAGATTTTTTCGCTTGAGACCAGCTGATGTGACCCAATTCAAACAGCTACTGCAAATCCAGCAAATCATTTCAAATGATGGCATTTCACATAGAGATATAAAAGTGGATAAAGAATTCAATTATTACTAATACTAATCTAAAGGTGACTTTAGCAACAAACTGTTCAATAAACAAGCAGTGTAAACAATGACATGTCCTATCTCAGAAAAGAAGACAAGATTGTTTGTGGCTGCCAATGTTTTTTTCGCTTGAGACTGACTTGTGTGACCCACTTCAAACAGCTACTGTAAATCCAGCCAATTATTTCAAATAATGACATTTCACACAGAGATATAAAAGTGGATAAAGAGTTAAATTATTACTAATATTAATCGAAAAGTGACTTAAGCAACAAACTTTTCAATAAATAACGGGCTTAAACAATGGATGCTGATTCTTTTGCTTGAGACAGGCTGACGTGATCCACTTCAAACAGCTACTGTAAATTCCCCAGATCGTTTCAAGCAATGAAATTTTACACAGAGATATAGAAGTGGATGGAAAATTCAATAATTACTAATATTAATCAACTGATGACTTTAGCAATGAACTGTTCAACAAACAAACAGTGTAAACAATGACAAGTCCTATCTCGGAAAAGGTAAGATGGCTGCCGATATTTTTGCTTAAGGCCAGCTGAGGCGATTCACTTCAAACAGCTACTATAAATTGTTCCGATTATTTAAAGTAATGAAATTTTAAACAGAGATATAAAAGTGGATGGAGAATTTAATTATTACTAACAATAATCTAAAATGACTTACAGTGACAATCGCACGTTTTCGGAATTTAAAAAAAAACAAAACAAAGACTACATTCGGAATTTGGCCGAAGTTCGGGAGCAAGCAACATGGCCGCTGGGTCATGTGATCCTGGCCGGCAATGCCCAATTGCGACACCAAATCAGAGTAGCTACTGTTACAGTTAACACTTGTAACAAGCTCAAAATTACGAACAACGGCAATGAAACAACCTTGGGATTCCATTCAAGAACCATGTTTGACCAAAATATAATCTACACGACTCATCTGAAGAGGGGATGCACTGAATCTGATACCATATCTATACCAATTTTCATCTACAAACTCCCGACCTGGGATCGCTACTTGAACTTGTCCTGAGATTCCAAGTTTGAGGGGAATCCCCTTGGCCCCAGTTCTTCAGTGTTTGGAAACGAGGAAAGTTAGCTTTACGTCTGCTGGCAGCTTCCGGTTATTAGGAAATGGCGAAGCTGGAGAAGAAATTGGTCAAGTCGAAAAGTGGCTACAGGATGGTTACTGTAGATGAGCGGATAGCCAGTCCATTCACAATGGAAGAACCACCATGGGCGCTGGATTATGATGTGTGTTGTATCTGTGTTTCCTTGATGTGTATGTAGTTAATCACACTCCCGTACAGCATAAAAAATGCACCACACACTCATTTTCTAATTTCTCTCTCTCTCTCTCTCTCTCTCTCTCTCTCTCTCTCTCTCTCTCTCTCTCTCTCTCTCTCTCTCTCTCTCTCTCTCTCTCTCTCTCTCTCTCTCTCTCTCTCTCTCTCTCTCTCTCTTTCTCTCAACATCTCTGAACCTTGGAACCTTGGTCTTTTTTCTATGACCTCTATCCCGTTCAACCTCAGAAAAGAAGTTGTGTCCATCCCTGCCATGTGAGCGTCGAGCCACTTACCATGATTAAATACATAGTATTGTTGCACATTACTAGCAATGTCAGAGTTATCGAACTTTACCTGGGGGGGGGGGGGGGGGGGGGGGGGGGGGGGCGCTTTTTTTTTTTTTTGATTTCCCGTACTTTTCCTTGCGTCCAACGATTCACTTCCGGTTGTTACCATGCCAGACTAGATTTGAATTAAACGAAAGCAGCGTGGTATGATGAAAGGGGAAACTACTCTGCTATTTGCAGTATAGATTCTTCTGATAACTGGCAACATTTTGAGGCAGAGAACCTGTTTTTTCTGGAATTTCTTGGAGTTTATTCACGAATAGTAAGCTAATTTGTCTTATAACTCCTGTAGCGCAGAGACACGTAAACTTTTTGTTGCGTTTTTGAATCCCCGTTCAATTTTACATAAATGTGAAAAGTTTCAACATTGCTGGTGTTTGCTGGCGTTCAGGAAAAAATATTTAGTGACATGGCCATGGCCGTCATAACACAAAATTCAAGATTGCGGCGCCCATACAATAAACTATAGCGGACCTGTATTTAGTTATAATTAGAACTGGTAATTTAACTACTAAAATTAAACAGAATACAAGTTTCATTTGTAGCAGTAATGTATCTGTGTACTTGCATAATATTTCAGCATTTGACATGACTGAAAATAATTTTGAAAGCCAGTTTTCAGACCCGCCTGTAAACTTGTAAGACGGAGGACGGAGTGATCGAGTGTTGGAATCGACGGATCCAATTCCAATAGATGTCTTTCTTACCGTGAATTTTATTTGCCTAATAAAATATTGACGTTCCTATTTAAATTAACCACCTTCTTACTGGGCTCAAACTAACATTGGCTAGTGAGCGGATGCAGTGACATTCATAGCTGGCTATGAATAAGCAAAGTGACTATTCATAGTTGAAATATGAATAAAGCTCAGTTTTATTCATAGTTTGAATATGAATAAAGTCTCCCAAATCTAAATCAGGCGTTAATACTAGCATATATAGATAATATTTTAAAATGGGGTATCTACTTATGAAATCATCACAGCTGGATACAGCTTGACAAGACGAATCCAACGGTATCTCAACAAAGAGTGTACGTTAGTTCTAAGCTTAGTTATGAATTTTTGTGTCGTAATTTAGAACCAGGACGTGTAAAGAGGTCCTAAGTAATGAGGGAGATTTTATCGCTGCTCAATAAATTGGAAGCTGAGACATTCTGCCTTCTATTTCTGTGGCTTGTTTATTTTTAAATGGACAACGTAGTACCGTATATCATTGCGTCCGGGGTGGCAAGGCCTAACTTGACACATCAATTTTTCGATAGAATGTGCCGTGACCTAATTAACAATTTAAAATGGCCGCCAATTGTTTATTATTCATTAAAAGTATATCGGTCGCTAACAAACCTGACAAGATGTTTACTTTATTGGGCATTTTGGTAACAGGAAAGTAAAAGTCACATTCCTCTTTCAATAGAATGTCGACAGGATTGAGATGATCGACTTCATTGCACCAGGTTTTTATCCCATATGGCCTGGTCTCTTTTCCCAGAGCGACCTGCCAAAAGCATCGTACAAAGCACAAGTCTCTCCATGTCTCCGAGAAAAATGCACTCGACTTTTAAGACTTTGTGATAGGATGTGCTGTGACCTAATTAACAGTTAAAAATAGCTGCCAATTTATATTAAATGTCACGTGAAATGTTCGTCGTTAGTGAAAGAACAATTCATGAAAATGTACTCATATTGTCTTAATGTACCAAGTGCATTGCGACAGCTTTCTTTTGTTGATTAAATATCATGCATTAATGTAAGTAAATAAGTTCTACTTCTTCTTTCGTTCGCTTGAAATATATCTATAATTGCAATGTTGTCTCCTAAGTCTTTTTTAGTTCACTCAGCGGCCATAGAGTTTATAATAAATAAGTAAATTTTAATAGTAAATAAGTTTGTAACTGATGCATAAATTAAGCAGCAGTTAATTAATTATTAAAATATTAAATAATAAAAAATAAAAATAAATATTAATTAATTAAATATTCACTAAAATTGATTTCTACGTCTGCTCTATAATTACACTGTTCTGTATCTAAAAGTGAGCAATTAATAATTAAATACTAACATTTTAAAAAACAACTTATTTCACAGTATTTTATTTAAATCTAAATAATTATGTACTGGTGCGCTGCTAAGAAAAAAAGTACTCCTTACAGGTTTACAACAGACGGGTCTGAAAACTGGCTTTCAAAATTATTTTCAGTCATGTCAAAGGGTGACAAATTATACAAGTACACAGATAAATTACTGCTACAAATGAAACTTGTATTATGTTTAATTTTAGTAGTTAAATTGCCAGTTCTAATTATAAAATAAAAAGGAGTCCGCTCTGCTATACTACGCAAGGCTAACGGCATGGGTCCGCCATTTTGAATTTTGCGATATCTCATTGTTATGCTAAAAATTACTATCAATTAAACTTCTATTCTGTTTAATTTTAGTAATTAAACTGACGGTTCAAATTATAAAATAAACAAAGGATCGGCTGTAATAAATACTATAGCGTGGGTGTCGCCATAGATAGAATTTTGCAAAATGGATGCGCTATTCATATTTCAATTTCATTCTCAATCTGACTGGCTATGCTGCATGTATGCTACACTAAAAAAAATTTTCCTAACAAATTAAGAAGTGGTAATTGTTGAAACTCTTCACATATATGAGAAATTGAATGGAGAATCCAAAAATGCAATAAGAAGTCTAGTTATATTAATATTACATGAGCTATAAGAACAATTAGCTTACCGAGCATCAAATATCAAAATTACCTCCACAGAGAAATAACGTCTAGCAACAAAGATTTCCAGTCTTAGCAGATAGACCACTTATGCAAATTTTAGAGTGGTTTCTCATGAAGTTTAACCTGTTATTTTCAAATACATTCAATCAGAAACAAAGATGGGTAACCCCAGGCATAAACCGGATTTCGCAAGGAACTTTATGCTAATTAGGGTCACGCCCCTCCCCCTCCACCCATGTTAGGATATGCTGACCTTTGACATTGCTATTAATACTGGAAAAGGCATCATTATGTTATTTTGAAGATGTGGTGTTGAGGATACAGGTTAATACAATGTGGATTGCAGAAGATACCATTAGGGTCATATTTAACCGTGGTTGCTGTAGCTAAGAGGATCAGCAATACAGGTGTGACTATCATATTGAATACTGCAATAATGCATATAATTGCATGAGTGTTGCATAATTATAATGAAGCAATTTAATAGTAAATGATGATGATAACAGTGAGATGAATGGCCCGTAGTAGTAATTCAGGTGGCCATGTACGGTTAAGGACAGGCCAAGTGCACTATTATGTAGTTCCATTGTAATTTAATCCATAATTATGGTATGGTGCTGAAGAGAAGACATATAAATGTGTGTGAAACACAGAATGTATTATGATGGTTAGGCATTGGAAGAAGGAATATAATATAGTGACTGAGATTGGTTTATATGTGAAATACATCATGATGAGAGGAAAGAAACTATGCACTTCTGTAATGATAGATCGTAAAACCCCAATGTCTATCATAGAACAATAGTCGCTGATGTGTGCAGCAGTGGATGGGAGCATTTTGGAATATTTCACCAAAGAGTGTTTGGTTATGATTGGTGGTGACCTTGGCACGGGTTGATATCAGTTTTTAACATTAGAGGTGATGAGCTGTAATGTGCTATATTGATGTTATGAGGATATGCTGCAACTTTATTCAACCATGGGAATCTCAGGAGTGGGTGGTTTGTCTCAGGTCACATGAAATTCACATAAGTTGAAGTCTTTAGAAGGGCATAAGGGTGATGAAAATTCACTCTACTGATCTAATGAACTGGCAATACAGATGTATGCGTGTGGGTTGCAATTCATGGTTTAAAGCTGGAAACATCAGATCTAATCTCCCATGACTGGGATGTGTGGGATCCGTATGTGATAGTTTCGCTGAATTGGAGGAATTTTGTGAGTAAGTGCCTGGAAATACAAGGAAAGCCAGAACAGGCTGAGAATGTTGCAGTGAAGGATGGTCAGTTCAGACAACGCCATGTGTTGCCTCATGGTGGCTGTGGCATAGCTTGGGAGAATAATGGAGTAAGTGATTTGATGATACAACAGTTATTGTTGCAGTAGTTAACAAATGATGTAATATTCATGCTTACACTGACTACGTGAAATAAATGATCAGATATTTTACTTTCCTTGTATTACAGGAGTGGCATCTGACTGTGGTGTCAGAGCACTCAGGGGTCCATGTTAAGTTCATAATATCAGGCGACTTATATTTGTGTTTCTCTCTATAGTTGTCAGCGTTAAAGTTCTTTTGTTGTGTCGTGGTCTTAGGGGTATATTTGGCTGTAGTATTAGAGGTACCCTATAGACATGGCTGAGTGTTGCAGAGATGTGATTATTTGTTGGGCACCACTATTTTTGGGTGTTTGATGTCTGTTGTATTGGGTTTTATGCCTTAATGTTTCGTACAAGCATTGGTTGTCCCAGAGCTGTATCATGTGATTAATAAGTTTCTTTTTTTTGTATTATTCTTGATTTGTTTTGTTTAGTCTTTATGTTTAGTTTCTAATTGCATTCACTGTCATGGGTACACCTTGCAGTGCAATCTTATGTCTAGGATTACAGGTATTATAATGTAGCCCCCCCCTATTAACCAAGATCCTGAATTTGCTTCTGACCTATTTCTAACCTTTCTTGTAAGTAGGGGCGGTGAGAGGCTCACTTTATATCTTTTCTCCTTTGACTTGAGCCTACACAGCCAGCGTTGCTATTTTCTACCTCTGATAACTGCAGCAAAAGTAAGTGGTTCATGCTTTTGTTTTCCCCTCTGCTTCATATAAATAAATAAATAATTGAATATATATATTTTAGAACCTGGTGTCAACATCAACTCTACCCACTACTTGCAAATACTAGACAAGCTGCAGAAAGCCATCAAGAATAAATGACCCGCATGCTTTCTCGCGGTGTCATTTTGTTGCACGATAATGCTCGTCTGCACGTTGCAAAGATTGTGCAGGAAGCATTAGCAAGGAAGAAGTGGGAAATTCTGCAACATCCAGCCTATAGTCCTGATTTATCACCACGTGATTTTCATTTGTTCTGACCTCTTACACAAAGCTCTCAAGTTGCAATGATTTCACACAGATGCAGACGTAATGAACGCTGAAACACTTTGTTCTGTGAGCAACCACAATCCTTTTTTGCGGATGACATTCGCGCCTACCTAAGCAATGGGATGCTTGCCTGAATTCCTATGGCGACTTCTTCTGACCAACCCATGGTGCATAATTCATTCAAAATGAATGCTTTGTTTATTTCTACCACACCTGTTAATGTTTCTTTCATGCTTTTGTAGTATAGCCATTGGAACAGGTTTCAAATGAACGCCCCTAATACATCTAACACTAACTGAAGAATACTGCTGTTAGTACCTGTCTATTTGAAATCACAATTCCTGCCTCTAGCACAGTACACAGGGTACTGTTTGTTAAGAAATATGTGTGAAGATGCTCTCATTTCATGAATGTTATCACCATTCTGGTATGCCTACAAGTGATGTTCCTTCTGATTTGTGCTGGCACTAACAGTTTTGGTTTATGCTCATACTCCATATATTTCTGGTTCTGTGCACAAGCAGACAATATAGCAACCACGTGTAGGAAATAGTCAGGTGTGGTCTCGGTTACAGCTTTCATAAACTAGCATGTTTGTGTTGAAGGGGTTACAGACGCGATTTGTAATCCTGTATACCCGGGTTTGAAACGCAGCGGTGCTAGTTTCTTCGATACCGATCGTTCAGAAAAGAATGGCAAACTACTGAACGTAAAACTTGCCCAGGAATTATGAACAGCCACAATGCTGGGGTTGACTGCTACATCCTGTGAAGGACATGCAACTAAATTTAGAATCTCATGACAAATTCTCCTGATTTTTCTTTCACAGTGACCACAAGTTCCCCTTATATTCCTCTCACATTGACCCCAAGTTCTCCTTATATTCCTCTCACATGTACCCCAAGTTCCCCTTATATTCCTCTCACATTGACCCCAAGTTCCCCTTATATTCCTCTCACATTGACCCCAAGTTCTCCTTATATTTCTCTCACATTGACCCCAAGTTCCCCTTATATTCCTCTCACATGTACTCCAAGTTCCCCTTTATATTCCTCTCACATTGACCCCAAGTTCCCCTTATATTCCTCTCACACTGACCCCAAGTTCTCCTTATATTTCTCTCACATGTACCCCTAGTTCTTCTTATATTTCTCTCATATTGACCCCAAGTTCCCCTTATATTTCTCTCACATGTACCCCAAGTTCTCCTTATATTTCTCTCACATGTACCCCAAGTTCCCCTTATATTTCTCTCACATGTACCCCAAGTTCTCCTTATATTTCTCTCACATGTACCCCAAGTTCTTATATTTCTCTCACATGTACCCCAAGTTCTCCTTATATTTCTCTCATAGTGACCCCAAGTTCTCCTTATATTTCTCTCACATGTACCCCAAGTTCTCCTTATATTTCTCTCACATGTACCCCAAGTTCTCCTTATATTTCTCTCATAGTGACCCCAAGTTCTCCTTATATTTCTCTCACATTTACCCCAAATTCTCCTTATATTTCTCTCACAGTGTTCCCAAGTTCTCCTTATGTTTCTCTCATGGTGACTACACACTCTTATATTTCTCTCACGGTGATCACAAGTTCTCTTTATTTTTCTCTTATAGTGACCATAAGTTCTCCCTATGTTTCTCTCATGGTGACCACAAGTTCTCCCTATGTTTCTCTCATGGTGACCACAAGTTCTCCCTGTTTCTCTCATGGTGACCACAAGTTCTCCCTATGTTTCTCTCATGGTGACCACAAGTTATCCTTATATTTCTCTGACAGTGGTCACAAGTTCTCCTTATTTTCCTCTTATAATAACCACAAGTTATTTTTATTTTTCTCTCACGTTGACCACAAGTTCTCCTTATGTTTCTCTCACAGTGGTAAACAAGTTTTCCTGATTTTTTCTAACAGTGACCATATGTTCTTATTTTTCTGTTACAGTGACCACCAGTTGTTTTTTTCTCTCCAACTGGAGACCTGTTATAGCATTATGTAAAGGAAAGAAAATATAACAAAAAATGCCTGCCATCATAATTATCACACTGACTTCTGAATCACCAACTTTAATATTTGCATGACATATAAATCAAATACTGAGAGACTATGACCAAACTGTCTTTTATCGTTATGTTATATTTGTCATGATACACCAATACCATTGTGCTGTGACTGACTGCCTAACTTACATTCTGTAAAGTGACCATGAGGCATCACATATCATAAATCATGTCGTCAAGTAACCATAAGACATTGTTTCTCAAATATCATGTTTACTCATCATGAAAACAAAATACCAAATTGATTTAAATAGTTAATTTTGCTGGAACTCTAAAAGTACTGGTGAGTTTGGGGAAATGTAATCACAACCTCATAAAGGGAAAAGGAAAATCCCAACTGTCTCTACATGATGGAAGATAGAGAACACATCACGGTGCAGCAAACACAGCTCTGGGGACTGAGTATCCACCTGGGTAAGTCAACAACTCTGCAGCTGAGCAGATCAGGGCACTCACTTGCCCTGACAGTCAGATATGGCTGTCAAAGGCAGCGGTTAAATACCTCAGAGTGGATGTAGAAGTAAGGGGAAACCACCACATATGTTCCCAAGAATTCATACATTTCCACACATCAGAGTCAGCGAATGATATTGACTGTCTTAGGACAGCCACTTCTAGTATCAGATGTAGAGTTGATCCAGAACACCAAGAACCGAGATCTGTGGGGAGACATGAATGCCTATGCCAGTTTGCAGGAGACATGATGATGATGATTTTTGCCTAAATAAGAAACTTACAAATCCTTTCAGACTGACTGTGTTCATAGTTCTGCCAAAGAGATTCTCACTGAGATACAAGTCTGTGAGGAGATGGACAGTGAAATACCAGCAAGTGTCAAGATAGAACAACCTGAAGTCTGTGTAGATCAAGGTAAGATTATGTGCAACAAAACATAGCAGAATTTATATTCTGTACAATTTTATATCATTTATACGATTTGAAAGTTTGATCTATTATTCATTTCATGCCAGGTCTGCTAGCCATGGAAAGTACAGGGGCTTCAAATGAAAACCTTTATTTTTTAAAATTTTGTGGTGAATATATTCTGAAAAAATAAAGATCAGATGTATCATTTTTCGATGTAGTCACCACTGCATTCAATGCAAGACCTCCTGTGATGATAAAGTGCTTGGATCTGTTACAGAAGTCATGCCCTTTTGAAACTTCCCACTCCACTCATATACTTTTTGAACTGACAGGCATGAATCACCATTCTGAACCTTCATTTGCTGATTAATTTCTATAGGTTTCACCCCTTCACTGATCAAAAAATGGATAACAGAACACTGCTCCTCTTTGGTGCATGTCAAGAGTGGAGCGGCCATCTTTAAACTATCCTTATGTCGTCACCATGTTTGTCTGTACTGTGATGACACATGCTTAACACTTTTGACATCCTTAAAAACAATATTGACAGGTTACAAGACAATGGCATGGTTATTGTAATTTCTATCACATTTTTAATGTTTCCATTTGAAGCCTCCTCGTACTATCTGATGTTCCCTGAGTAATCTTCTATCATTGATTCATTGTTCTCCTGTAAATAAGATAATAAAAATATCTTCTACATGTCTTAAGACACATTGGGCATATGTTGCTTGGTACATATTGTATTGACCAATCAACTCATGGCTGATGTGTATGTTACTAAGCACATATTGTATTGACCAATCAACTCATGGATGGTGTGGTATATGTTACTAGGCACATATTGTATTGACCAATCAACTCATGGCTGATGTTTATGTTACTAGGCACATATTGTATTGACCAATCAACTCATGGATGGTGTGGTATATGTTACTAGGCACATATTGTATTGACCAATCAACTCATGGATGGTGTGGTATATGTTACTAGGCACATATTGTATTGACCAATCAACTCATGGCTGATGTGTATGTTACTAGGCACATATTGTATTGACCAATCAACTCATGGATGTTGTGGTGTATGTTACTAGGCACATATTGTATTGACCAATCAACTCATGGATGGTGTGGTATATGTTACTAGGCACATATTGTATTGACCAATCAACTCATGGCTGATGTGTATGTTACTAGGCACATATTGTATTGACCAATCAACTCATGGATGGTGTGGTATATGTTACTAGGCACATATTGTATTGACCAATCAACTCATGGCTGATGTGTATGTTACTAGGCACATATTGTATTGACCAATCAACTCATGGATGGTGTGGTATATGTTACTAGGCACATATTGTATTGACCAATCAACTCATGGATGGTGCGGTGTATGTTACTGGGCACATATTGTATTGACCAATCAACTCATGGATGGTGTGGTATATGTTACTAGGCACATATTGTATTGACCAATCAACTCATGGATGGTGTGGTATATGTTACTAGGCACATATTGTATTGACCAATCAACTCATGGCTGATGTGTATGTTACTAGGCACATATTGTATTGACCAATCAACTCATGGATGGTGTGGTATATGTTACTAGGCACATATTGTATTGACCAATCAACTCATGGCTGATGTGTATGTTACTAGGCACATATTGTATTGACCAATCAACTCATGGATGGTGTGGTATATGTTACTAGGCACATATTGTATTGACCAATCAACTCATGGATGGTGCGGTGTATGTTACTGGGCACATATTGTATTGACCAAGCAACTCATGGATGGTGCGGTGTATGTTACTGGGCACATATTGTATTGACCAATATTCTTGTAGCTGGTGTGGCGTATGTTACTAGGTACAAATTGCATTGGTGAAAGTAGATTTTTGCAAGATTTGAAAACATACTGACCAATAAAAAGATGTTTGCAACGAGAAAAAGAGTTGAGATGCTAAATAAAACCTGTACTTTTGTATGGACGTCAAGTGTGGACAATGAGCAGACAAGCTGAAAAACATCTGATGGGTGTGGAAATGTGGTTTCTGAGGCAATGCAAAGAATACCATGGACAGACAGAAAAACCAATGACAAAGTCCTACAAGAACCAAATGACAATCGTGAACTGATTAGAGAAATTAGACGTAGACAGTCAACATTTTTGGACACGTTATGAGAAGAAATAAATTGGAGAACTTAGTGACAACTGGCAAGATTGAGGAGAAGAGAACAAGAGGGAAAACAGAAAAGTAAATACTTGGATGGCTTGCCCATGTGGTATTGTTGAGACAAGAACACAGAGCTGATCCACGCGTGATCACTTGAGATGACAAAACATGACCGCCCACACTTATCGGCATGGCACATGATGATGATGATGATGATGATGATGATGATGATGATAGTGCAGCCACTGGGAAACATAAGGACATACAAGATTCTCATCAATGAGAGTCAACAAAAGAGCAGTGGTTTCATATCGCTGTCCTGAATAGTGTAATCTAAACAGCTGGTGTTTCTGCTAACCTAACGAGAAGGGGACCAGCTAGTGTAGCTGGATGCACTGCAGCAGGCAAGTTGATCTAGAACTCTGAGCTAGAATGAGGAAAATAACACTGATCTACAATGTGGAACATTAGCACAGATCTACAATATAGAAAATGGCACTGAGCTACAATGTGGAACAATAACACTGGGCTACAATGAGGAACAATAACACTGAGCTACAATGTGTTGTAAGAAATCTGAATCTCAAAGATTAACAAGTATGTATTTACAATAAAATCAAAAAAGAGAATAGGAATGGCCAAAAATGCTTTCAATGGCTTGAAATCAGTATTAACATCTAGAGAGATTAATAACACATTAAAAATGAGAATTATCAAATGCTACATATATTCAATGCTACTGTATGGCGCGAAAGCCTGTACATTGAACAAGCAACTAGAAAGTCACATAGAAGCCCTGGAGATGTGGATATACAGACAAATATGTCGTATTTCATGAAAACAAAAACAATCAAATGCAGAGGTTCTTAAAAAAACTGGGAATGAAGAGAGAGTTGATGAAAGAAATTAAGAGGCAAATGGAATATTTCGGCCACGTTAAAAAACATGATACTCTTATAAAAACCATACTGGAAGGCAAGGTTGAGGGCAAGCGAGCAAGAAGTAGACAACGATACGAGTGGAAAGATAACATCAAGAGATGGATGAACATGAACCTGACAGAATGTACAGTCAAGGCGAGAGACAGACAGTGTTGGATATCCATTGCAGCCAACCTTCATTGTGGAGACGGCACCTGATTGATTTACAATGAGGAACAATACATGATCTACAATGAGACACAATAACATGATCTAAAATGAGGCACAATAGCATGATCTTCTTCTTCTTCTTCTTCTTCTTCTTCTTCTTCTTCTTCTTCTTCTTCTTCTTCTTCTTCTTCTTCTTCTTCTTCTTCTTCTTCTTCTTCTTCCTCTGCGTTCATCCGGAGTGTTTTTACAGGTCTGGCCATCACTCGCCACCTGCTCGTGGTGGCGAGGTCTCGGAGGTTGACGCTGTGCCGCTAGCATCTGCAGCCTACCTTGTGCCAAACGTATTTGTTACCCATTCCTCTGGATAACACAAGATTAGGTCGAGAGAGGGATCATGTCGTTTGGGCACCACATGTTTCTCTGAAGCTCTGCCCAGGCATTGTGAGGGAATATTTGCCACATTCCAACTCACATACTTTGGTCTGTCAAGACTGCAAGGTTCCAACAACATGGCGCTCTTGTACTGGGCTCACCCAATGAATCGCCACATCCTGTGCATGGCTGCTTTAGTTCCTCACTTCCATGTATTGAATATTTCGTTTGCCACTGGCCGTTACCCATGCAAACCAGGAATGGTCAGTCTGCAGACAACATCCACTCAGCAAGCTTTCGCTTCAGACTTCCACATATTGTTTTCACGAGCCAGGCATTACATTTTGTGTAAATGAAACGACTTCCATTCGTGAAGCTTTCGCTTCGGACTTCCACGTAATGAATTTGCTGGCCAAACTTTCCATTTTGTGTTAATGAGATGACATCCAGTTTGCAAGCTTTTGCTTAGGACTTCCACGTAATGGATTCGCTAGCCAAGCGTTCCATTTTGTGTTAATGAGATGGTTTCCCACCTTTCACTACGCTCATTCAATGAGCAAGTACAGACATGCATCGTAACCATTGTGTGCTTCTGGTACTCTCTTTTTACCTTTAGCTCTCGAGGTTGGCTGCATTTGCTGCCGGCTCAGTATCTTACCTCCATACAGCAGATAGCGAGTAACGGGCAGGCCCTCTTATCCGGGGGATGCCTCACATCCCTCAGCTGAGAGCCATAGTACAAGTATCTGGACCAAGCGTTTAGCAGGCTCAGCATCTTACCTCATTTAGCAGTGGGTTAGTATCGGCCCAGCCCTCACATCCGGGGGATGTTGGCTTAAAGGCGTTCAGCCATATCCCTCAGCTGAGAGCCATAGAATATGTGTCTGGACCAAGATTGAGCATTAAACAAATAAGAAAAGCATGACCACATGAAATACAGCTCTGAATAGTTGACAAGATGCCATGGAGCCAAGGCAAAGATCCAGATCCAGATCAGTGTCATGAAATGGTTATCATTGCTATTAGAAATCAGAGATGGGAGAAAACAAACAGTGAACTGAGCAACAGTTTAATTAACCTTCTCACCTGTTTGGGTAACATTGTGGAGAGAATATAACATACAGGCTGTGAAAGCTTCACCATTGACAATTTAATATCAAACTGAGGTGAGGTTGAGGAGTTAGTATAGAAGTCGACATCTGGAAAACTAACAACTGGCTTTTCTGTTTGCTTCGAATATTCCACTTTTAAGCCAGAGACTTGTCCACTTTTCTACAAAATGAGCAACTTCGCTACAGATCAGCGATGACCAAAAAAGATTATGTTCTTTTCAGACTGAAGGCCACTTTTGAAGACAGTAGAGAATGCTGGAAGTAAACGTTTGCTGGGTGAAATAAGGTCCACGCTCATCATTGCCCAGTAAACATCTGCTGGGTGAAATAAGGTCTAAGCTCATCATTGCCCAGTAACTCTCAGCAGGTACCTTCCATGTCTGTTACCTTCCCATGTGGAAATACTTGAATGAGAACACCCCAGTGCTCATGCCGGTAGCAGAATATAACAGTTCATTTACCAATTGTTTACCTGAGATGCGAGAACTATGATTGGATACATCTCTCAGTGGCAGAAAGGTCTGACCTAATCCACAGCTCAAAAGGCAACAGAAAATCACCGACTGTTTTATCTATGAAATTTGTTTTTTTCCCATTTTCTAACCTTGAACTTGAGTGTAGTCCATGCTGGATTGACTTTAGCATGTGGGTTAGCTTTTCCTATTACCAGTGTTCCTCAGCAATAGGCGAATCAGCTCCAAGGTACACCTAAGAAATGACCATGTTAGACTGCTTGCCCATTTGTATCATGTTAGAGTCCCCTTACACTGATGAATGATAACATTTAAACTAGAACACATACCGTATTTTACAGACTATAAGACGCTACGGACTGTAAGACGCACCTTAATTTTTAAGCAATTTTTAAAACAAATATTTTTATATTAATTTCGAGTATAAGACGCACCTTAATTGTGGAGGCAATTTTTTGAAGAAAAAAGTGCACTTTATACTCTGTAAAATACTGTAACACTATCGGATTAACCAAGAACACCCAGCTTATGGTGATCTATGTTACTGTGCATGGACAGAGCATGTAGATCTTTGACAGAAGCTCAGGGTCTGCAGCAGAGGCCAGGAGAAGGTGATTTCGGACCTGGTTCCTGTGATAAGTCTGTGCATACAACAGATAACTGTAACACCATTGAAGATGCTTCTGTAAGAGAAATGCTAGGACCTCACATATAATAGATCATCGAATAATGGGATAGTTTGGCCAATTCCCTCCCCCACTACCATTAGGGCAAACTACTGAACGTAAAACTTGCCAAGCTATCGACAACAGCTAAAATTGCTGGTGTTGGCTGCAGATGTCCTGTAAAGGATATACAACTAACTTTTTAAACTGCCATTAGACAGAAATCTCTGCTATTTATTTGATTAGGCTGGGCCACATTTCATCTGTGCTGATCAGATCAGCATGTGATTAGACTGGGCCACATGTCAGCTGATCAGATCAGCATGTGATTAGACTGGGTCACATGTCAGCTGATTAGATCAGCATGTGATTAGACTGGGTCACATGTCAGCTGATTAGATCAGCATGTGATTAGACTGGGCCACATGTCAGCTGATTAGATCAGCATGTGATTAGACTGGGCCACATGTCAGCTGATTAGATCAGCATGTGATTAGACTGGGCCACGTGTCAGCTGTGTTGATTAGATCAGCATGTGATTAGACTGGGTGACATGTCAGCTGTGCTGATTAGATCAGCATGTGATTAGACTGGGCCACATGTCAGCTGTGCTGATTAGATCAGCATGTGATTAGACTGGGCCACATGTCAGCTGATTAGATCAGCATGTGATTAGACTGGGCCACATGTCAGCTGATTAGATCAGCATGTGATTAGACTGGGCCACATGTCAGCTGTGTTGATTAGATCAGCATGTGATTAGACTGGGCGACATGTCAGCTGTGATGATTAGATCAGCATGTGATTAGACTGAGCCACATGTCAGCTGTGCTGATTAGATCAGCATGTGATTAGACTGGGCCACATGTCAGCTGTGTTGATTAGATCAGCATGTGATTAGACTGGGCCACATGTCAGCTGATTAGATCAGCATGTGATTAGACTGGGCCACATGTCAGCTGATTAGATCAGCATGTGATTAGACTGGGCCACATGTCAGCTGATTAGATCAGCATGTGATTAGACTGGGCCACATGTCAGCTGATTAGATCAGCATGTGATTAGACTGGGCCACATGTCAGCTGTGTTGATTAGATCAGCATGTGATTAGACTGGGCCACATGTCAGCTGTGCTGATTAGATCAGCATGTGATTAGACTGGGCCACATGTCAGCTGATTAGATCAGCATGTGATTAGACTGGGCCACATGTCAGCTGATTAGATCAGCATGTGATTAGACTGGGCCACATGTCAGCTGTACTGATCAAGTCCATTCTTTTGTAAAAAAAACAAAAAACTACCTTGTGTTTTATACTAATGTAGGAGGTCCTCCTGGTCTAGGGGTTAACGTCTTTCTCCGTAATCCCGTATATTCTTGTGAGAACGTAAGCTGCGCAAGAATCGGTAGCGGTTCTCGCCGCATTAGTAACTTACGGGATATATGAGCCAGTCGCTCAGATAACAATGGCAAACTACTCAGCGTAATCTTGCCTAGTACATCAACAGCAGCTGAAACATGCTGATGTTGACTGCAACGTCCTGTATTGGATAAGCAAAGGAAAAAAAAGGGACGTCTTGCAAACGAAATGGGTGTAAATTATACACAAGATGAGTTTGCAACTTTTCATAGACAGCTCTAAAAGAAGTTTGAAAAGTGTTCTCTTACACAATGTGTTATAATGTGAATGCAGATTACAGTCAAACTGCCACTGATGGCACCTAACTCTAGGCTTGTACATAACAATTGCTCTACTAAGACGGTCATTCTTGGTTATCTCAAAAACTAGAGCTGATAGAAAAAATATGATCAACTCTTTGGAATCAGGAACACAAAATTACACAAGAACAGCTATAAAGGTTAAGGTATCAAAATGTGTATAAACCAGTGCAATCAATACCTGGTATATTCATGAGGATATTAATAATTTACTTTGGTGTGTTTCAGAAACACACTCATGGTCTCCAATTAGTCCTTACCTCTCCATACAAGAGCATTCACAAAAGTGGCCATATGACAGCATAGACATGAAGGTTGTGAAACAAGAACCATCAGATGTTCTGTGTGAGGACAGGAGTCACAGATTCAGTAAAGTGGTAGATACAGCTGGGGGTAGCATCATTCAAGAAATAACAGAACACTGCAACTCAGATTCAAGAATGGTTGAGAACAGTTGTAAGGCATCGGTAGAACATAGCAATTGTTGTCAAATGTCAGAAAATGTTTCTTCTGTGATTGATACAAACAATGAACTATCTCTGGCTATTGAGAATTGTCAGCAGCAAAATAAGGAAACACAAGACAAACATACACAGAGCTATGCAAAGTCTCTTCATGAAAGTGTTGATTATGCCTGTTATAGCTCTCAACGAACTCACATAGGAGACTTGTCTGATGATTCTAGTCCAAATGTTTGTGTATACATTCATAAGACAACACACAGTGAAGGGATGTCAAACAAATGTAATGAATGGGATGGTCTTTTGATTCAAGGTGGCTATCTAGAGTGCCAAAAGAATATGGATCACAAGAGAATATATACAGGAGAGAAACCTTACAAGTGTGGTGTGTGTGATTCTTCTTTTACTCAAGCTGGCAATCTGAAGGACTGTGAAAAAACACATACAGTAGACAAACCGTACAAGTGTGGTGTGTGTGATTCTTCTTTTACTCAAGCTGGCAATCTGAAGGACTGTGAAAAAACACATACAGTAGACAAACCGTACAAGTGTGGTGTGTGTGATTCTTCTTTTACTCAAGATGGCAATCTGAAGGACTGTGAAAAAACACATACAGTAGACAAACCGTACAAGTGTGGTGTGTGTGATTCTTCTTTTACTCAAGCTGGCAATCTGAAGGACTGTAAAAAAACACATACAGTAGACAAACCGTACAAGTGTGATGATTGTGGTGCTTCCTATACTCAACCTGTCCATATGAAGAGACATATGAGAACACATACAGGCGAAACACCATACCAATGTGAGGTATGTGGTGCTTTTTTTACTCTAGCTGGCTCTCTGAAGAAACATAAGAGAACACATACAGGAGAAAAACCTTACAAGTGTGATGATTGTGGTGCTTCTTTTTCTCAATCTTGTAATCTGAAGCACCATAAGAGAATACATACAGGAGAGAAACCATACAAGTGTGATGTTTGTGGTGCTTCTTTTACTCAAGTTGGCAGTCTGAAGAGACATAAGAAAACACATACAGGAGAGAAAACATATACAGGAGAAAAATCTTACAAGTGTGATTATTGTGGTGCTGCTTTTTTTCAGACTTGTAATCTGAAGCACCATAAGAGAACACATACAGGAGAGAAACCTTACAAGTGTGATGTTTGTGGTGCTTCTTTTACTCAGCCTGGCCATCTGAAACTCCATAAAAGATCACATACAGGAGAGAAACCTTACAAATGTGATGTTTGTGGTGCTTCTTTTATTCAAAGTCGCAGTTTGAAAGACCATAAAAGATCACATACAGGAGAGAAACCTTACAAATGTGAGGTTTGTGGTGCTTCTTTTACTCGAGCTGACAGTCTGAGGGAACATAAGAAAACACATACAGGAGAAAAACCTTACAAATGTGAGTGTGATGCTTCTTTTTCTCATACTTCTAAATTGAAGCGCCATAAAAAAACACATACAGGAGAGAAACCTTACAAGTGTGATATTTGTGGTGCTTCTTTTACTCAGCCTGGCCATGTGAAAGTCCATAAAAGATCACATACAGGAGAGAAACCTTACAAGTGTGATGTTTGTGGTGCTTCTTTTACACAAGTTAGCCATCTGAAGAGACATAAGAGTACGCATACAGGAGAGAAACCTTACAAGTGTGTTTTTTGTGGTGCTTCTTTTACTCAAGTTGGCTATCTGAAGAGACATAAGAGAACGCATACAGGAGAGAAACCTTACAAGTGTGTTTTTTGTGGTGCTTCTTTTGCTCGAGTTGGCCATCTGAAGAGACATGAGAGTACGCATACAGGAGAGAAACCTTACAAGTGTGTTTTTTGTGGTGCTTCTTTTACTCAAGCAAGCTTTCTGAAACACCACAAGAGAATACATGTAGGTGAGAAATCGTCCAAGTTTGATGATTGTGGTGCATCTTTTACTCACTCTGACAGTGTGAAACACAACATGAGAGCACACACAGGAGAGAGACCCTACAAGTGTGATGATTGTGGTGCTTCTTTTACTCAAGTTCACAATGTGATATACCACATAAGATCACATACAGTAGAGAAAGTGTGATGATTGCTGTGCTGACTTTGTCGTCGATAACAACAGTGTTGCTAACAACAACAGAAAGTGCGCCGACTGCCTTGGCAACCATGACGCCAGTTACCTTGGCTGCCTCTGCCACCAAAATAGCAAAGAAGCGATGAAGATAGCCATAAAGTCTAACTTGCCATACAAGGAGGCCAGGAGGCAGCACGAGGCCACCAACCGACTTACCAAGAATGATAAAGCACAACTGGAAGGCCAACTGAAGGACCTGAGAACTCAGTTCAAAAACCTAGAAGAAAAAAGTGACAAGACGCAAGAAACCCAAATAACGGCCGTTCAGCGCATCCTGCAAGACCTGAAGCAAGTCCAGCAGAAGATAGAGCAGGATGTTGCTCGAATGGCTGCCATAAAAGCTGACACTGACGAAACTCTGTTGAAGATTCAAGAAGAAAGAGCAAAGACAGAAGAAACGCTGAAGCAAATCCAAGAAGAAAGAACAGATGGAGCTGCTGAAAACACAGAAAGAACCAGAAAATGCAAAGACCCAGACAGAAGAAGAAACATCAGAAGAAGAAATAGTAATTGAACTGGATGAGGACGGATACCAAGATCAAGACCAATTCTGCCGGGCGATTGCAAATCACCTCCACCAAGATCGAACTACGGAGACGACACACAAAACCAAAGATGAACAAGAAGATTCGACGAAATCCCAAGACGTGGAAGGAGAAGAAACAACAGATTGAACGGTGAATGGTAAAGCTCCCTGAAAGAAACAGCACCATATGACGGGGTGGGTACACAACTCCAGGCCTCAGCAAGTGCGCGACTCTGTTCAGACATGAAGTACTTTAACAAGACAGGAGTGAACAAAAGCAACCAATCAGAAGCCAGGGAGCTGAAAACAAGCAACCAGATCTACGGAAGATTCAAAACAAGCCACACAATAGAGGCCCCAGATACAACCAAGCAGACAAAACAGTTGAACGGGACCATTCGTATCTGAGATGAGATGAGATAAACCCATTACCTCTCCTGGCATCTTAAGAGGTCCTTTAGTGACTTACTGGTGGCTTTTCTCTTTGTGCCTTGTAAGGATTTTGATACAACTTTACTTTCTGGAAACACAAACTTGTTCAAGCTGTTAACAATCTTGAAAATAACAACGTATATTGGCCTGTGGACTAAAGGATAAAGGTGATATTCAAATGTCTCGAGAAATTTAAAAAAAAATTTCCTAAAGCCCAATGTCACTATAGTGAATCAATTTTTTCTGAGACCTTTTTGTATTATCTGATGGTCTTCACAGACAAGAACAGCCATTATTGCTTATAAAATAACACATCATTGGCACCTTTCCGTCTTGACAGATGATAGTTTGGTACATTGTGCTTTAAAAAGGCTTAATAACTACGATCCATGGCGGTGGCGAGTGTGGCTGGTAGGGCCAATTCTTGCTGCAAATGTTTGCCCACAGTAGATGCATGTGAAAATATGGTCATTTCCACCATTGTGCACCATCTTACGTCTCTCACGCTCTGTGTGTGCTTTATCTGCAATCATTTTCTCCTTTGTCTTTATTCCATTTCTGATAGTTGCCCTCCATGCAACACGTTCAGCGGCGACGTGCTCCCAATGTGCATTATCAATGCCTGTATCAATCATGTCCCGCTTACACACATCTTTGTATCGTAGTAGAGGCCGACCCTGAGATCTCCTACCCGTCTGTAATTCACCAAAAAAGATGTCCTTTGGTATTCTACCATCATCCATCCTCCTAACGTGTCCTATCCATCTAAGCCTACGAAGACTGAGCATGGAATACACCGTCACACAACCTGATCTTTCCAATACTTCAGTATTTGTGATTTTGTCTTGCCACTTAATACCAAGTATTCTTCGCAGACACCGTATATGAAAGCTGTTTAAACGTTTCTCTTGGCGTGAGTAAGTTGTCCAGGTTTCACTGCCATAAAGAAGAGTACTAAGGACACAGACTTGGTAGATGAGGACTTTTGTTTTGGCAGTAAGCTTCCTGTTCTCCCAGACTCGTTTTGCTAACATGTTCATTGTTGTTGCTGCCTTGCCAATCCTGATGTTGATTTCCTGATCGAGGGATAATTTGCTATTTACCTCTGATCCTAGATATGTAAAATGATCTACTATCTCCAGTTCGGCGTCGTCAATAAAGATTGATGGTACACCATGTGCACCTTGTGACATAATCTGTGTCTTCTTCTTGTTAATTGTTAAACCAAATTCAGAACAAGCATTGGAGAATGCAGATAGTAGATGTTGTAATTCTTCCTCAGAGTGGGTCGTAATCGCAGCATCATCCGCAAAAAGCAACTCTCTGGTTAGTACCCTGCTAATTTTGGTCTTGGCCTTCAATCTTTGAGCATTATAGAGGCCACCATCTGAACGTGAGTGAATGTATATACCGTCATCCTGATCACGAAAGGCATATTTCAGTAGAAGTGAAAAGTATATCCCAAAGCTGGTGGGGGCTAGTACACAGCCTTGCTTAACTCCACTCTTGATTTCAAACTCTTCTGAAGTTGAGCCATCAAACTTTATTATACCCTTCATGCCTGTGTGGAACGATTCCACAATGGACAGAAGAGTTGGTGGGCAGCCAATCTTCTTTAGTGCTTTGAACAGACCCTCACGACTGACCAAATCGAATGCCTTTGTGAGGTCGATGAAGGCAATAAACAGTGGCTGATTTTGTTCCCGGCATTTTTCTTGCATCTGTCTCAATGAGAATATCATATCAATGGTAGACCGGTTCTGACGGAAGCCGCACTGTGATTCGGGGTAGACTTGATCTCCCAGGACTTGAAGTCTGTGCAGGACAATTCTGGCAAATACTTTCCCAACAATACACAGAAGTGAGATACCCCTATAGTTGTTACAGTCGCTCCGATCTCCCTTGTTCTTGTACAGCGTTATGATGTTTGAATCTTTGAAATCCTGTGGGACTTGTCCTTCTCGCCAGCATAGCTCTATTAGCTGGTGGATCTGTAGAGCGAGTGTGTCTTGCCTACTCCTGATTACCTCTATTGGAATCCCATCCTTACCTGGAGCCTTGCCAGATGCAAGCTCATTTATAGCACACTTAACTTCTGTTACAGTGGGAAGTGTGTCCAGGTGGTCAAGAGTTGGCAGGGCCTCTATGGCGTTGAGGGCATCATTAGCTAGGTTGGTCTCACTTGAGTAAATGTAAATTTTTAGTATAGGATAATCTGAGTAATCTTGAGCATCTGCCATACTGAGATGATTTATTAATAATTACATGAAGAATGATGAACAATAGAGAGATTGTTTATTGTAACTTATCCAGAAGACTGAGATTTAATTATTAAGGCTGAGTCAATGGTGTTTATTTCACCTGTGCATCTGGCTCACACTTGCTGTAATATATAGCAGCCAGGGATGCAGAGTTGATGGTGAGCGTCCAGCCTGGCAAAATAACCCCATGGCTTGCACATTCATCACCTTTGGCAGGAAAAGTTCACCTCCTGGCCTTCACATGGCGAAACTGTTTTAACTAACAGAAGGGGTCACGGTGATTCTCTAGCCGTATTACCCGACTGATCGAGACACGTATGTACGTACATACATCTGGAGGCACATATTTACACACGAGGGACGTTCAGATAGTAATGCACCACATCGTTTTTTTTCTCCGCTAATATTACTAATAATGAAGATAGAAGCATGAAAGTGTGTACACTTTAATTGTGGTCTTTGCTGCTTTGTGTGCATGAGATTGCAACTCAACCGGCCAAATTAAATGGCTGCCTGAAATTTTTTAAATGGAGCGTGTTAACAACTTTTGTTGTAAGCATCGAATTGTGGTAGAATTTATCGTTGCAGAGAAGGAAACTTGTGAATATTCACAAGCGTCTGTGATGTGTATGGAAGTGTTGCTATCGACAGGAGTACAGTCAGTCACTTGGTTCATAGAATTAAATAATCCCTGAAAGGTTAACCCGTTCAACAAATCCCCTGATGTGTCGACCTAAAGGCGCAAGAAAACAGCTCTGCTGTGTACAGGCACAACGCAATTACGTCCGAAAAAAAAAAAAAAAAAACTCCGGATGAACGCAGAAGAGGAAGAAGAATCAAAGAATCAGGAAGTGGAGATAAGGAGCTGCTTCATCGGCCGTGCTGTATACGTTTTGCCACAGCTACCAATACAGACATGTTGAAATGCGCTGAGGGTATTATTCTTACTGATACGTGAATCACTACTCAACAACTGGTCTTTCAGCTGCCAGCCAGCAGTGGTAGTGCAAATGCTGTTATTAAAAAACTCTTGGATTTTCTAAAGGTTACGCAAGATGGGTTCCTCGAAGTCCCGCAAATGACAACCGATTGGAAAAGAAAATGTATAATGTATGTTGACTTGAAGTAGACACATCCGAGGGGGAGGGAAGGGGGAAGAGAAGTGGGGGGGGGGGGGAGAGGTACTCCGTGGCGATGTGATTAAATCTCCTGCTTCGCACTAAGAAGGTTACAGGTTCAATTCCGGACACCTTCATTTGGTTTGCGACTCCAATTTTCTCGGAGTCTCCTGGATGGTCGTCGTTGCGGTTACGGAGTTTGTGTTGTGTGCTGTGCTTTCAGCAGACCGCCCTGCGGAAAGAGATCAAATCACATAATATAAAGCCAGGAGCATTGACCCTCCCGCCTTTCAAGCGCCTTTAAAGCCCTTGATCACTTTCCGTTTGAAGAAATGTGTACGTGTAACATAAGTAAAGGACACTATTTCACGCAATAATGTATATTGAGTATACAGTACTGGAGCAATAGTTGTTACCAACCGGCACTAGATGGCTGATGTGGTCAATATACTTCAGCAGCCTTTGCTTGCCATGTAATTGACTGACACTGAAAGTGGCTCATTCCGTGAGTCTAGCCAAGTAAACAGCCTCACCTCTGCTGCATGTCAGCACGTAATAGCTAGGATATCACAAACGATTTGCAGCAGTCAGATTTGCAACCATTGCTTTAATATACTCAAAGAAGATAGCATAGTTTTCATGGCCGCGGAAGAAGAAGGATGAGGAGGAGGAGAAGAAGAAAAGGAAGCAAGAGGAGGAGAAGAAGGCAACGACGACCAAAAAGAAGGAGAAGAAAAAGAAGAAAGATCATGATTATAACGATTATGATACTGGTAATGATACTTTACAACTTAATATTGTGATACAATACGATAATGTAAACACATATAGACAGTTCAAATTCCTGAATATTACCAAGGTATTATAAACAATTATAATGACATTTAAACCAGCAATAAGGAACAATTGGCAAACTTGCCTTGAAACGCCGGGCGCTTTAACAAGCCTGCAAGTTAGTAATAGTTAATGATCTGGAAAACATCATGTTGAAAGCAGCTTTATACTTACTACTCATATCGTAGTATATAAAAATATTTACTGATGAGTTAATGGATTCGAGAAGAAACCCAAAAGCTCCTATTACAGTTTGAATGTTTCTATACTTCCCGGTAACAGACAGTTCAGCTACCATCGACATAGCCATAAACAGAGCCGTTACTGGGGCGAAGCAAACAATAAACAGTAACGAAATCATAACCACCATCTTGGCAACTTTTTGGTTCCTGTCAGATAGAGTGTCTGCTTGTGTTGACGAAGTTGACATGGCCCTCCATTTTGTTTTCTGTCGGAGCTGAACGACCAGCACTATTGTGCATACAGTAATAACCACAAAGGCGCTGACATTCATAACTGTGTTGTTGACAACAAAAGAGACTTGTTCAACTACTTCTCGACTTTCCGTGTGAAGAAGTCCAATTTTGGATGTGTTTGTCTCGGGAAATATCTTGCGTCCGATTCTGTTGACGACATAAAGTGGTGCGACACTGGACAGAAGAATGACAAATACACAGATGAGTAGAACAGTGACTCTTTTTGTTGTTACGATCCGATTAACCTGTAAATTAGAGACATGTACGCATTGGATGACAATCACGACAGGCAAGAGTTTATAATAATGCAGTACTTATTAGTCAGCAAAATAAATTTACATTACTAATACAAGTCTAATGTAAATTAAAGTAAAGTAAAGGACACTGTGCTATTCATTGATGCCTATTGGATATATATATATATATATATATATATATATATATATATATATATATATATATATATATATATATATATATATATATATATATCAGAAAACATGCTGAGGAGGGTGAGGACAGGCAGGCTTCTTGCAGAGTGGCTTGCTTCGCTTCGGAGGTCACTGGATCTTTTCTCTGGGGCATGCCTGGGGAATGAACAGGCGGACAGATTGGCTGTCACGGCAAAACTTGGTGGAGTATTGATGCATGACAAGACAGACGTGGTTGCGGCCTTGTGGGAGCACGTGTACACCTCGGAGGAGCAAATGGATCACCATAGTCTGGTAAGAATGAGGCAGCGAGGTGTGACGAGGGGATCTGGCCGACGCTCAGAGGAAAGGCGAGACGGACATATTCAGAATGCTACTGGAACTATGAGTTTTGGAACTCTTCGCTGGCTGCTGAGGATGGGAACGGAGTGCTTATGGGAATGCCCCGAATGCTGTGATGTCGGTTCCTAAATCAATCAATCAACCATATATATATATATACTAGCTGACCCGGCCCGGCTTCGCCCAGGCCCTGGAGGGGATCTATCTATCTATCAGTCTGTCTGCTTGTTTGTCTGTCTGTCTGGCTGACCCGGCCCGGCTTCACCCAGTCCCTGGTGGGGAGCATCTCATTTAATTCATATAAGTAGTCATATAAGCTCTCCCGTTCCCGACTATCTGTCTGTCTGTCTATCTGTCTGTCTGACCGGGCCCGGCTTCACCCAGTCCCTGGTGGGGAGCATCTCATTTAATTCATATACGTAGTCATATAAGCTCTCCCGTTCCCGACTATCTGTTTGTCTGTCTGTCTGTCTGTCCCGGCCCGGCTTCACCCAGTCCCTGGTGGGGAGCATCTAATTTAATTCATATAAGTAGTCATATAAGCTCTCCCGTTCCCGACTGTCTGTCTGTCTATCTGTCTGACCGGCGTGGTTTCGCCCAGCTCTTGGCGCACAGTAACTTAAAAGAATGTCCTTCCACACACCATTCAATGAAAACTGTAGAAAAAGATGGGTTACAATGTTATGCATTATGCATTATTTTTATGAAAACTTTGAAAATGCCTTAAAGATTATATCATTATTTATTATAACGCATATGCCTGAAAATAACTATAGAGAAAAAGTTTAACAATAGTGCAAGTAAGTCCAACAATATGACTATAAAGTATATAGAAATGTTATTAAAAGTTATGCCCCTTGAAATAACTTTTCTAGAGTGAAGTCCCCCTGCTATATAGACATTATATAATGAAAATGGAAAAGTAAATGTTATTAAATAAGTCGAAGATTTTACATTAAGAAATTATTATAGTCGGTTGCAAATGAATGAAAGGAAGACGTGTAGAAAATTTCATCTCAATCGGATGTACCGTTATCGAACGCATCCAATACAAAAATCCCCACACACAAACAAACAAACATACACTCTGTTTTATATATATATATATGCATATATATATATATATATATATATATATATATATATATATATATATATATATATATATATATATAGATGCATGCCAAAGAAGCCTACCTTCAAAGGTGCAGTTATACATAAGCATCTCTCCAGGGTTATCAGGGCAGTGATCCATGCTGTAATTCGAGTGAATGTTACATGTGGTACTGAACCTGTCAGATACCCAAATTCTATAGAATCG
Organism: Cepaea nemoralis; assembly: GCA_014155875.1. Classification (NCBI taxonomy): domain Eukaryota; kingdom Metazoa; phylum Mollusca; class Gastropoda; order Stylommatophora; family Helicidae; genus Cepaea; species Cepaea nemoralis. Next base: position 118,213 of record JACEFZ010002330.1, read on the forward strand.
AAAGGCAGATCAGCTCCAAAAACCGCAGGCGAGTAGCATATGTTTATCCACAGTAATGGCAGAAGAGAACCCAAATCGGAGATAGCCAACGCTGAAATACATAAGAACATGTACATAATGTCAGAATTTATAGAACCAACGAAACGTTCAGGAAACAATGTAGCAAATGTAGCCTTACATTTCTTGCATTGTAACTGTATAGGCCACACCAATGTCAAAATCCGTCTTAGTTTGAAAATAAATAACATTTACAGGAATACCCATTTGCCAAGACAGTTGAGACAGTTAATCAAAAGAAGGTCAGGTACATAACCTTTGCAGGACGTCGCAGTCAACAACCCCTCTCTCTCTCTCCCCCTCCCCCAGTCAATACCAACGCAAGGCGATCGGCTGCTATTCAAGATTCGCGATTCGGTAGTCTCTGTGGCAAAGTGGTCTAGCCGTCAGCCTTTCGCTCTGAAGATTGTGGGTTCAATTCCGGGATACGTCTTTTGGTTGACGAGTGCATTTTACTCCGAGACTTAATCGCAGGGGTCGTCGCTGGAGCTACTGTGTTCGTGATTTGTGTGACGCTTTCGGCTAGCCGCCCTGGGGAAAGAGACCGAGCCATATGGGATAAAACCCTCTGAACTTTTAAGACTTTTTAAGATCGGCTATTAAATCGTGTGTTGCAGCTGTGTTTTGAAAGCGGTATGTGGCATTACGAATTGCGTTCGTAACTCCTCCGCCACATAGCGACAGTTGACGAATGACAGCGGATGCGTGTCTTTTAGAATGAACATGTTGATATTCCAGACAGCTCGGGGCACAATGCTTTTCTCATCAAAGGGTGCCACCGAGATAACAACACAGTGTCACGTGGGCTGACACTGTGGACAAGCCTCTTTGTGAAACTAATCTCATGATAATTGCGAGGGAGAGGAAGGCCAAGTTACCAGGGGAGGTTGCTTTCGGTGCTTTATCATGAAACACAGAAGACAGTTCTTTATTTATCTTGCCATAAGTATATATTTCCATGTATCATCATCACTACAATGTCCCTCCACAGATCTCGGTCCTCAGCAATCTGGATCAACTCTGCTGATGATACTCCTCCATGCCACCGTCTCAGTCCATCCAGCATCCTTTCTCTCGCTCTGCCACTTTTTCCACTGTCACAATGTTCTCCAATGCCTCTCTTCTCATCATATCCCCAAATAATTTTGTTTATCATCTTCTTAATGGTGTATATAATATGCTATTTTCACTATCCTCTTACAAGAAATCCTTGTAAGTTACTCTGTCAGCCCAAGGTATTCGCAACATTCATCTCAGAAACCACATCTCAGTTGCTGCTGAGCTCTTCCTAATATGTCCATTTATATTCCTTTGTCCACCACCATACAGCAAAACATTCTCTATATAACATTTTATTACTCCACTTCTTATACTCAACTGTAGTGACATATTGCTTAAGATCATGTTCATATTCTGAAACATTTTTCACAATGCAAGGGAAAAAAACAAGTGCTATGATCACACGTTTCCCAGTCGATTCTCTGGATCAGGGAAAGTCTGTTTTATACACTGCAATAAACAATAGTCAAAGAGTCGCGGTTTTGCATTGAGTGTCTTATTATTTCAAAATTTATGCAATTAACGTACAGCTGATGTGAACCTCTTAACCTGGTAGTTGAGAGGAAGTTTAAGCCCGATGGCGTTAAACCCTTGGCCACGCCGATTTCCGTTGTGGAGAATAATGTGGCGTATGTTCAAGAGAGGGTCTTCACGAGAAACTCTCATCACAGGTGGCTGATAGTCTTCTGTGCACAGTAAACGTAATGGACTTATTTTTTCTTCTTGGGATGTAATGGACAAATGTTCTCTTTTTGGGATGTAATGGACCAATGTTCTCTTTTTGGGATGTAATGGACCAATGTTCTCTTCTTGGGATGTAATGGACCAATGTTCTCTTTTTGTGATGTAATGGACTCATTTTCTCTTCTTGGGATGTAATGGATCAATGTTCTCTTTTTGGGATGCAATGGACTCATTTGCTCTTCTTGGGATGTAATGGACCAATTTTCTCTTCTTGGGATGTAATGGACCCATTTTCTCTTCTTGGGATGTAATGGACCCATTTTCTCTTCTTGGGATGTAATGGACTCATTTTCTCTTCTTGGGATGTAATGGACCAATGTTCTCTTTTTGGGATGTAATGGACTCATTTTCTCTTCTTGGGATGTAATGGACCAATGTTCTCTTTTTGGGATGTAATGGACTCATTTTCTCTTCTTGGGATGTAATGGACTCATTTTCTCTTCTTGGGATGTAATGGACTCATTTTCTCTTCTTGTAATGTAATGGAGCAATGTTCTCTTCTTGGGATGTAATGGACCAATGTTCTCTTTTTGGGATGTAATGGGCTCATTTTCTCTTCTTGGGATGTAATGGACCCATTTTCTCTTCTTGGGATGTAATGGACCCATTTTCTCTTCTTGGGATGTAATGGACCCATTTTCTCCTCTTGGGATGTAAAGGACCCATTTTCTCTTCTTGGGATGTAATGGACTCATTTTCTCTTCTTGGGATGTAATGGACCCATTTTCTCTTCTTGGGATGTAATGGACCCATTTTCTCTTCTTGGGATGTAATGGACCCATTTTCTCTTCTTGGGATGTAATGGACCCATTTTCTCTTCTTGGGATGTAATGGACCCATTTTCTCTTCTTGGGATGTAATGGACTCATTTTCTCTTCTTGGGATGTAATGGACCCATTTTCATCCTTGGGGGGTATTGGGTTTGTGTAAACGCCAGTCGAAACTCAATGTCTGGTATGGGCAATATCTCTCGCTCACATTTACTTCCCATTACATTTTCTTGTACTCACTTAGACTGGAGTGACCGAGAAGCCCTGGTCAAATTTATAATTAAGAGTGATCTATTGTCAATTAGTAACTTAGATGGTTAGATGTTGGAGGAGAATGGTTCAAGTTAGAGTGAAATAAAAGACCTTTGTCTACAAGAGTTGAAGGTATTGGGCATATTGCAATATCCCCGTATTCAAGCACACCAATCGGCATTCGAAGCGTGATGCAGTAAGTAACAGACATGCTACTGTTTCGTCTCAAGAAGTTGACGATAGCCCATTTTTGGCCAGTTGAATATGAGAGCCAGGCTATCCTTTACAAACCAGCTTCCATGCGAATTCGAACCCATAATCACATTGACATCTACACGTGTTTCATGTTGTTGGGTGTTCACAGAAAATCCGTATGGGTCAAACTTTCATTAGGTATATGTTGTCTAGTGACGTGTTTGTCCTTCACATATTCTAGGTCACATATATTGACCTGAGTTGTCAATAATCATCCTTGACAATTGACAGAACAGTCGAATAATTATGTGTACTCTTTTATGAGGCATTTTCAACCCCCGAGCTATACTAGTTGGAACAAATAACCATGTAAATGATGAGGAAATAACCAAGACCACTGCAGTGCCCGGTAAGCGCAATAGCCACAATATTCGTACCTTGTCATGACCAAGGAAAGTTTGTTACATTGTGCTTCAAATAAAGACATAACCCCTCCTTAGCACAAATCAAAGCTGGGCTGAATTGTAGAGATCTTGCGTTGCCCATGCAGCATGATCCCCTTCTCAGCCCGCCTAGTTTACTTCAGATGAAAGATGACACCAATACATTTGGAACAAGACAAGCGGAAGGAGCTGCTGGATCAGCTAATCAATTCTCTAATTGTCCGCTTCTTTGATCTTTGATCTTAGACCAGTTACCGTAAATGGATGTCCGCCCTGTCATGACATATAGTCTTTAGGTTGCCTTTCCTCGCACCAGAAGTTAAGGATTTTACCCTCCCAATTGCGTTCCTCCGCCCGAAACAATCGGCATAATGTGGGATGTCGGGTTTGGTGAAAAGCCACAATAGCAGCATGAATAATACATGTACATCTACCATATAACCACATCACTATTGCGCAGATTAGAATCATGCAAAAAGTGTGGTTTTAGAATTATGGTTATATAGACAAATTGAGAAAACCTCACAGAAACAGAAGACAACAATGGAGTATTACAACAATGGGAACTGAAGACATCATAGCTGATGTACTCACAGCATTTAGTGAGACACAACTTGTTGAAGAACGTGCTGTAAGCATGAATGCAGAGCTAACGTGCAAGTGGAAGACAATATGGTATATTGTTTGACAGTACTAAGAAATATAGCAGAAACCGTTGGTTACTATTCCATTAACTTTCGATACTAGCACTAGAAAATGATGCTGGTTTCAAAGCAAAATCCAAATCAAAGTGGCATATTCATTGCGGCGAATTCACTCGACTTCCGGTGTATGTAATCAAGTGCGGTAAGTATAATTAAAACAAAGAACCATTGTTACCCGCTTTGAGGTGTAACGGGCAGACGAGCCAACCATACATTTTAATAAACCAATAGAGATTAGAGAGTTTATGTGGACAATATCTCGTCCCGGCCTTTACTTCCCGAAACAATTCATGGTACAAGGGGCTTCTCATAAGTCTTTAGCCTGACCATGAAGGAGTAGGCGGAGAAAATTTAAATTTGGCACATGTATAGCTCATTCAATTTGTAATGGGCATATGAATTATAAATTTCCCACCTCAACTGGTTTTTTCGATATTTTGCATGGCACAACACACCCTATTGACCAGATCTGCACATCCAACGGTTTGTCAGAAGAATGGAGAAATCAGACACCAGGAATGTGATTAAATTCTTGATGTTACATTGTAAAACACCTATAGAAATACACAGGAAGGTGGGGTCAGTGTTTGAGGAAGTCTGTCCTTCGTATGCTTCTGTAAAAAAAAAAATGGTGTTTGCAGTTTAAGTGTGGCCGTTCCCAAGTTGCAGATCTGCTAAGACCAGGACGACCGTCCTCAGAGTGCAGTGATGCAAATGCTGCAAAAGTGAAGAAAATCGTAGGCCAGGATAGGAAAATGACAAGTGCAGAGATATCGGGGTCAGCAAAACTGAGTTTTTAGAATTTTACACAACAGACAACATGAGAAAAGTGTGTGCCCTGCGGCTGCTGACATGTGAACAGAAACAAAGACGGGTTGATTGCTATGGCCAATTGCTCAACATGTGGCGGACAAAAAACATGTAAAATTCAGGTGGTGGCTACACTGAGAAGGAATAAGCACTGTGCCAAATTTCAATTTTCTCAGCCTACTCCATCATGGTCAGGCTAAAGACTTATGAGAAGCCCCGGGTTCCAAATGTTGCTGTATGTAGCCGAGGCGCGGTGTTGGGGTGAGCGCCCAACATTGCTTAAATACCTAAATGGCTCGTGAATACATAACCTATGCAGCAAAAGTCCAACTCCTGGCCTTCACGCGGCGGACCTGTTTAAACTAACAGGAGAAGGGGCGACGGCGAATCTCTGGCGCCGGAAAATAACCAGTATGCTCTAGATGTGTATGCACGTACATGCATGCGCAGACAGGTGTGTGCGCGTGTACACATCTACACTCGAGTGAGACCACAGTCTGCTCTAGCAAAGAAAGGTGCTGAAGTCGGAGGCAACCAGCCAAGAGGCGCACCACAGAAATCAGGATGCCACGCAATCACGCAAAATGAAATATGTCGACTACTGCTAATCGTTATGGTGCTCGCCCTGCTTTGGACCCCCAAGCAGGTGCAGTGCCGGGCCCTATGTCTCGAAAGGGTCCAACCCCAACTACTGGAGGTCCTTCTCAGATGTCCTGTGGAGCCAGGGGACATGAGAATAGGATGACTAGCCTTACCAAACGAAGACTTAAAATAATGCACTGGAATGCGGAGGGAGTCAGCAACAAAAAAATAGAATTAGAAAAAATCTTGGACCAAGAAAAAGTAAGCATATGTTGCTTGCAAGAAACTCACCTCAATGAAAATATAGCCTTCAAAATCAGAGGCTACCAGTGTTACCGATCTGACCGAAAGGACAGGCGAAAAGGTGGGATACTGACCCTTGTAAGAAATAACATCATGGCTTCCCAAATCAAAGTCTACATGGAAGGGGCTGAGTATCAGACACTTAAACTTAAGACAGGTAATACAGATCTACATCTGATCAATTACTACTGTCCAAGTGACCGCCCACAGGCACTGGACACACTACCACTAAAAGAAAAAATGATTGTGTGTGGCGATTTTAACAGCCACTCGCAGAGCTGGGGCTATGATCACATGGACCAGAGAGGAGAGAGACTGGAAGACTGGCAGGATGAGAATAGATTCATGTTGATTAACAAGCCGTCCGACCCACATACTTTCTACTCGAGATCATGGCACTCTACAACTACACCTGACCTGGCTTTTCATTCACCAGACCTGGAGTGGAACATTACACGAATTGTTGGGAAACAACTTGGTGGCAGTGACCATCGGCCAGTCTTTCTAACCGTAGAAAATGAGCTTGTAAGTGAAAGCAGCACCCTCTCGAGGTGGAACTACAAGAAAGCAGACTGGGCAATCTATAAGCATCGCACCAGCATATTGGTTAGAAACCTGAACACTGAGAAAGACATAAATAAAGTAGTTGAAGAGTTTGGGAAATGCATACTACAGGCAGCGCGAGAAACAGTACCAAGAGGAGCCCGTAAACAATATAAACCCTACTGGAGTAGTGAACTGGAACAGTTGCATAATGATGTTGAAGTGTGTAGAAAGCAAGCAGAGGCCACACCCAGCCAAGAGCACCACAATAAATTCCAGCATGCAAAAGCCAAATTTCAAAGGGCCAAGCTGCAGGCTAGACGGAAAAGCTGGCAGGAGAAAACGGAGTCTCTGAACTTTGAAAGAGACACAAGGAAATTGTGGAAGCTAATAAAACAGCTTAATGACGAGGGCACAGGGAGAAACTCAAAAATTGCGCTACATAAAGATGGAAAAATCTTAACAAGAAAGCAAGCAGCTGACCATTTTGCGGACTCATTCGCACAAGATAGCAATATCAAAATTAGTCCAGAGAAACAACAAGAGATTCGAGAGAAACGACAACATACAGGACAGAAGGAAATAGTACATGAGGTTCTGGAGGCACCCATCACAATCAGCGAACTGGAGCTAGCCATATCAAAACTGAAAATGAGAAAGTCACCAGGAGCTGATGGTATCTCCAATGAAATGATCAGGAACCTAGGAACAGAGGCCAAAACAAAGCTGTTGCAGATCTTCAATAACAGCTGGACCTTAGGCAGTGTTCCACAAGCCTGGAGAGAAGCAATCATGATACCCCTCCTAAAATCAGGGAAAGATGGTTCCATTGCCTCTAGCTACAGACCAATTAGCCTCACCAGCTGTCTCTGCAAAACACTGGAGCGCATCATCAATCACAGACTGCAGTGGTACATTGAAAGTAAAAACATCCTTGTGCCACAGCAGGCTGGCTTTAGGCAGTGCTACTCTACGGAAGATCAGACAACCTACCTCTCTCAAGAAATTGAGGATGCATTCCAAGAGAAGAAGCTGGTGCTTGCGGCATGGATAGATCTGAAGAAAGCCTTTGACAAAGTCTGGAAAGAAGGTCTGATGAAGAAACTGAGTGTCATGGTCTTATATGACATGTGTAAGGAAGAATGTAAGCGCCGGTATGTAAGTGAGAGTCAGTGTAAGCATGACTGAGGAAAAGGGCAGTAAGAGACGCCACGGCTTGGCTAGCGGACGGTCAGGCAAGAATCCCGTGAATAGAGCCACGTGATGTGGGAAGGTCAACCAGGAGAGAGGCAGAGTGTGTGAGGCAGCGAACAGGGACGGACGTGTGGAGATCTAGAGAGCGATAGAACGAGAGAACGATAGTGGTTGTGATGGACAGATGCAGATGAATGTTGTGCATTGATATTCGAGGAATGTACTAACTGTGATATGTGCGCGATGATGTGAAGTTGTGATTGTGAATGATCATACGGGCGACAGTGTAAAGATCGCCATTGTGAGCTAGCGGGGGCTGTTGGTGTTGAACGAGTGTTTGAGCGTAAAGTGCGACCATATTGTCAACTTGTAATATAGTGTAATAAATGCCAGTTTCCGATTGCATTTATGTGTTATTGGTAGATGTGTTGTAGATGTTGTAAATTGCCTGTCCAAGTCCAGTGAGCTAGATGGAGCCACACAATTAGGACTCTGACAGGTATAATGGTGTCAGAAGTACACATGAACTACACGCTCATGTAGAACGCACAAAAGGAAGCCACTTTTGTAAAGAAGAAGAAGACCTATTCCAGAATATATTAGAAATTGTAAAGTAAACATGTGTTAATAAAGTCAGAACGAAAATAACATCATTTCTTTCCACAGCAGGTTTCAATCCTACAAAGCGACCGACATAACCAGACCAGGTCAGCGGTAAACAACACGAGAATCACGTTCCTGTACATCAAGCGTTCGAGTAGTCAGCAGATAAAGATAAGTTGATTGAATTTTGATTGCTAACCACCCAAATCTGCATTCTTTGATTTGCTTGAATAGATATCATCATTTGTACATTTAAATATTAAGAAACAGAAAATGAGTTCAGATGATGAACACAGCCCAGAGCTATCATACTTTTGGGGCATAACTCATTACAGAAAGTTGCAAAAATGGTTCGAAAGGACACGGGCACATGATAAAGTAAAGTGTAATATAAACCATAACTTATTGCATGAGTGGACACAGAATTTTGAAAAGAAAATGCAAGAATACAACATCCCAGGAGTACATTGGGGTAAATGGTACAGAGCATACTTACCAATAAAATACAAAAAACTTGAAGAGATCATACCAGATATGTCAAGCGAAGACTATGAATATTATAAAACAAGGATATTGACACACTATCTAAACTTCATCCGAGACTCTAAAAGTAGAAATACAAAAGTTGAAACCAACTACAGACAAGGCATTCACCCAGTATATAAGTGAATTAGAAGAATCTTTCAGAAAACTAATAATGTTAATTAAACATTCAGACAACAATCAAGGAGTCATAAATTTCTTGCTAATAGAAAAGCTAAAAGCAACACTACCAGCCTGAATGCGGAAAATATTTAGAACAACATAGCAAAGAACCTATCAAAAACTTACTAGAAAAATGCCGCGAAGTATTACAACCAAAGTGTAAACCCGGTTAAAAACACTCAACAGAAAAAGTACTGTGCAAGCAACAACATCTGCAGCCACAGATTGTCAAAACAAACCACAGAAAACAAAACCAATACTGTGTAAACATTGTAACACTCCACATACAGAAAATGGAATATGCGATAAAAACCCCACTTATCAAGAATACTTAAATACTATCATAGCACAAAAACTGGGGAAGGTAAATCAAAGGAAATATAGAACAAAATGTCATTTTTGCCTTGCGTATGGGCATAGACGATTTGAATGTGAAGGAGTAAGAAGACTTACAGAAAGCAAGAGCAAATGCAGCCATAAACATTACAACAGACAGTTCAGCAAAGAACGTAGAAAGAGTGAACATCACAGATACGAAAATAAGACCAAACACTGCAAAGGCAGAACAAACTGAGTTTCATCCATCAGAATTTGTACCATACTTTAATAATGTGGTTAACATCACTCAACCTCATTCCTTATGTAAAGAGGTCAATACTCAACAAGAAAGTGAGGAAATGAACAAAACCTCAAGACTGTCGTTAGGAAAACTAACATTCCATGAAGGTTACATCAATGACACAGTATGCACATGTGTACGCGACACAGGGTCCTGTCTTATCGGTCTTCGAAAGACCCTAGCTGATCCTAAAGACTATCTAGATGAGTACATCTATTGCAGAACTGTTTCAGGGACATTAGAGAAATATCCTATGGCATGGGCCAATATAAAATCACCTTTCCTATCAGGCAGAGTAACTTGTGCTTTATTAGACAATCCATGCTGTGATTTATTAATTGGAAATGTATGGAATGTGACAGACTACACAGAGTCCAAAACACACACATGGCAGAAAGGTAACACCACAACAAGCACTGCTTTAACTACACCACTCATCATACAACAACATGATGAACAGACCAAAGTACCACACCATACCAACTTGAGTACCATCTCACAACAAGAAACAGAAACTGGGGTGTATCATCACAAGGAAAAAGATGCAGAAAACAAACATTTCACAAGAGCGAAGAAAGATCACAAACCACCATGGTACATACTATACCTCCTGTACGCCCTGCTAACTGCACACATGACCAAGTGTACACAGTGCATGGTTATACTCGCACTACTCATTGTAAATACAAAACAGTCTTCACAGACAGTTTTATTCACACATCATCATGACGCAACACAGATGATATTACTCATGACAAACCAGCAAACTTTGTTACTGATATCATTACTATTGAACCAAGGTTTCTTTTTACTACTGATAAACTTTATGTCAAATCAACTCAGACACATATTTATTCTGAACAATGTAAATCATCAGTCGGTGGAATTACTGACAAAAATCAGCAACAAATTACCCTACATATTTTGGAAAATACACACAAATTGCAGAAACGCATACCAACATGCACGATTACATTTCAAAACTATACATGGTGTATTATTATTATTTGAACTATTGAATGTATACACACATGTACGAGTGCAGGTTTGGAGATAGCACTCAAAATGATCTCAACATAAAATTTGAAAATCCCCACCTTTCGGAAAATTTTAACCGTAACCCACTTGATATCCTTAGATCGAGTAACTCCAGAGTTGCCCTGTCTGCTGTACGACTCCAGCGCTATGATACTAGCACACTTCATTGTAAAGACCAGCATGAAAGGTCCTTCAACGTGAAAGTGTCACCAGCAAAACAGTAAGACTCAACATGTGATTTCAGGTATCAAATAGTAAGATATACCCAGATTGACTTTGTTTCAAACGAGTATCTACAGAATCTACCTTTTGGAAATCGACGAACAACGACGACAGCTTTACCAGTACAGACACTCATTTCTGGTGATCAGTTGAAAGAACCAGAGGCCAACCTACAAACTATGGCACAGACAGTGACAGACAGACGCACTATGGCCACATTCAAAATTAAGGCCACTGAACTTAATTCTTATTTTATACGTGGGAATTCCAGCAATTTTACAGTATACGTGTGAATTCCAGCAGTTTTAAAGATCAGACTTACAAATTGACCAAGCTTGGTGAACAGTCTTAAGCACTATACAGAAGGAAAGACAATATCATGGTATACAGAAGACGTCAATAATCGGATGCGAGAGAAGACATGCCAAACATTTCAGCACCACAGTGAACATTGAACACGAGTGATGTAATTCCGTGTGCATAACTTCCACAGGACAAGAACGGTATCCTATGTGTGCATAAAGGCATCGATGATGTATATTTTATTGTATATGTATTAACTGTATGACATCCAGTGTCTAATTTTATTATTATAATACTTTGTATTGTTATAATGTGATATGTACATATGAGCGTAAGTATAGTGGCGAATAGAATAAGTTGTAATGCTGAGAATCAACGCCTGGCAATCCCAATGCGCGATTGTTACCAAACTTGCCTTCGCGTATGCTGGATAGCCCGACGAATGACGCTTAGCAATAGCGGATATAGAATTAACATCATAAGATGGTGACCAGAAAGAATATACCAACAGGGTGATGCCTAACCTAAAGAGATTAATAACTACTCTCCATAACAGTAAACGAAGGTGTGCTCACAAAGGGAAACAACTCACGGTCCGACATAATATGAGGTAAGGGAGACTATGACATACATGAATTATATTCGAACCATGACCACAACATTGACATAGCGTGCTCATAAAGAATCGAGTAGAGTGCATTAAATAGAGACGAGGGGAACCACGTCTGAATAGAGAGAAAATTTAAGAATGCTGTAAGAGGAAGTTGTAGCCTTATTTTGAGACGTAAACCAATGGAGAATCCTTAAACCAGCATAGCCACAATGACTATGAGATGAGAATGCACAGACAATCGATTGAGAAATATGAACGGAATGTAATGTCACTGGAGTGGTGGTTGAATAATATAACGAGGTATGACAAGTAGACCCAACCAGAACATTTGTCAGACCACGACAAAACCTTGAGAGAAACCTCAATACTGAAAAAGAGAGAACAATGTTTGAAGTTAATCTCGAAAAAGATCAGAGCGAAAAGGGACGCAAACGCTATACTTATGATCATATAATCCCCTGACAAGGTTAGAAAGATGTAACTGAGAGTAACACACAGAATGTGTCACATTTCTAAGAGTAAGTGCCACATTGGTTGTGCGGGGGGAGAATGTCATGGTCTTATATGACATGTGTAAGGAAGAATGTAAGTGCCGGTATGTAAGCGAGAGTCAGTGTAAGCATGACTGAGGTAAAGGGCAGGTAAGAGACGCCACGGCTTGGCTAGCTGGACGGTCAGGCAAGAATCCCGTGAACAGAGCCACGTGATGTGGGAAGGTCAACCAGGAGAGAGGCAGAGTGTGTGAGGCAGCGAACAGGGACGGACGTGTGGAGATCTAGAGAGCGATAGAACGAGAGAACGATAGTGGTTGTGATGGACAGATGCAGATGAATGTTGTGCATTGATATTCGAGGAATGTACTAACTGTGATATGTGCGCGATGATGTGAAGTTGTGATTGTGAATGATCATACGGGCGACAGTGTAAAGATCGCCATTGTGAGCTAGCGGGGGCTGTTGGTGTTGAACGAGTGTTTGAGCGTAAAGTGCGACCATATTGTCAACTTGTAATATAGTGTAATAAATGCCAGTTTCCGATTGCATTTATGTGTTATTGGTAGATGTGTTGTAGATGTTGTAAATTGCCTGTCCAAGTCCAGTGAGCTAGATGGAGCCACACAATTAGGACTCTGACACTGAGAAACTGCAAAGTCAATGGAAGAATGTACAAATGGGTGAAAGCATACTTGCACAACAGAAGAGCCCGAGTACAGATAGACGGACTCAAGAGCAAGAAAGTACTACTGCGTCACGGTGTCCCCCAGGGCGGAGTCTTGTCCCCCACACTTTTTCTAATCTTCATTAATGATCTTGTTGCTCACCTACCGCATGGAATTAAAGCGGCAATGTACGCCGATGACCTGGTTCTATGGAGCACAAATGAATATGCATCAGTGGCCACCAGATTGCTACAAAGAGCTGTAGATACATTTGCTGCATGGGCAAATAGATGGTGTGTCAGCATAAACACTGACAAGTGCAGCACCACCCTATTTACCCTCTCTCCAAAACAAAAGGCAGGGATCATCCAGATAAATGGAACTCCCCTAAGAGAAGATAAAGAACCAACATACCTTGGAGTAACATTTGATGGCAAGCTGACATGGAGAAAGCACATCAACAAAGCAGTAGCAAAAGCCAGAAGGAAAATAGCCATCCTGAGAAAGCTAAGTGGAACCACATGGGGAGCCAGTGGGAAAATACTTAGCAAAGTTTACCAACAGAGCATACGACCACACCTGGAATATGGGTCAACTGCGTGGTGTTCAGCATCAAAAACCACACTACAAGAGCTGGACAAGGTGCAAAATCAAGCACTTAGAGTCACCACAGGAGGGATGAGATCAACCCCTATAGTGGAAATGGAGAAGATGGGGAGGACACAGGCACTGAGTGAGCGCAGAGATACGAAAACGCTAATACAAGCAGAAAAGTTCCTCAGCTTGCCAGGCCACCCTATGAAGAACAGATTTGAAAACCTAGCTATGGGGCGGTTGAAAAGAAGTAGTTTTATCCACCAGGCCAAACGACTCTGCAGAGAAACCACTGATCTGCCCACAGTTGGTATCCCCCTAACAACTATTCCAGAGCGAACTCCATGGAAAGATGAGCATAGACTATCGTTACAAATCCAGACAAAAGTGAGAGGAATATTTGACAAGGAAGAACAGAACAGTGTGCAGCGCAGAATAGCCACTCTCAGCTTCCTTGATGAAGAATACCCACAGGATCTCTGGATCCGAGTCTACACAGATGGGTCAGCACAAAATGCTGTTCGAAACGGAGGAGCGGGAGTGTACATAGAATACCCAAATAATACTAGGGACACAGCCAGAGTACCGACAGGAAAGTACTGCCATAACTATGATGCCGAAATTGAGGCAATCAAGATAGCAACAGAGAAATTACTAAATAACAGCAATGGTACACAACCTGTGGTGCTACTAACAGATGCAAAATCAGTACTCGAGGCGCTCCTCTCTGGGAAATTGCCAGTTCTAAGGACACTACTTTCTGAACTTAGCAGTCAGCATAAAGTCACCATACAGTGGATACCATCCCACTGTGGAGTACCCGGAAACGACAGAGCTGATCAATTGGCTAAGGAAGGAGCCAAAGAAGAACAGCCTGATGTGCCCGTTACATACCACCAAAAGAAAAGAATGATCAAATCAGTCAGAAAGCCACCAAAACCTGCTCAAGATGACTACCACGTTATGGACAGACCAGAACAAGTCATTATTCTGCGCCTCAGAACAGGACACAATAGATTACGCAACCACATGTATACAAAATTCAAGATTGGTGAAACAGCCATGTGCACATGTGGATTGGCGTCGCAGACAGCAGAGCACATACTCCAAGACTGCCCAAAATATAACATATCTAGGCAAACCTTCTGGCCTAGAGAGACGACAGTGGAAGATAAACTCTATGGACCATTGTGTGAACTGAAAAAAAAAAACAGTTCAATTCATGCAAGAGACGACATTGCAGATATAGACATATTTCAAGCGAACGAAAGAAGAAGAAGAAAAAATGAGAAGCCCCTTGTAGAATGGGTGGATCTGGGAACATCGTAAATGTTAAAATCCGTTTCGATGTGAATATGACCATCACGTCGGTAGGAAAACATGTTAGTCATTGAGAAACCCCGGCTCCTATCAAATGTGTTCTTAACATGCATGAAACGTTGACGATAGAATATCTCATACGAAAACGATACGTGTGATTTACACAGGGAGATTATATCATTCCACTTATCGCTTATCGGGAAAAGATAAGCAACGATGACTGATGTTTTAAATACAAACTGCGTATACTCATCACACGTACCAAGGAGACTGATGTTGACCGCATCCTTGAAACCTTGCTTGACAAAACAGATCACGTTGATGACATTCGTTATGACGCCAAAAATAGAAACTAGTTGAATAATCGTTGTAGCAGTCCATAGAAAGATCATCATGATGTTGTCGGTAAGTATCGAGTCGAGTACGTCATTTAAACTAGCCTTTACACGTAAGTCCACGTTGCCAAGAGAAACATTCCGTATAGTTGATTGCAGCATTCTGCTAGACGAGTATATCATCAGTGAAATTATCTGTTGCATTACACAGTGTGAGGAACAGCGTTCATTGAGAGATGTATATTGTAGAAAATCATTTACTGTACATTACAAGTGTAAAGTCTTCATACAATGCAACTATACTTCTGTCTGGTCACATTCAAAGTAAACATCTGGGTTAGTATGATATCATCTTTGCAAACATGATTATTTCTTGCATGGTGTTCCGATACATTAATATAAATGCCAGTTTATGCATTATATGCCTTCGAATTAATGATAAACCAAAGGAAACCCGTAACATCTACCGTCGTAGCAATATGAAAAGCTGTTAAATTCACAAATAAGTTAGTCGTTTGTCATGGTTCACCACAAAACGCCACCCCATAATGCTCTCTTCTTGCGCCAGTGAATATATCACAAAATGCTCCTCACTGTCCCATGTTAAAAGTGGAACAGACAGTATTGCCGACAACCAAACAGCACGCACATACATGCAGAAGGTCTTCGCCGGAATGCCAATACAACAGTCCGCCACTAATACGTAATACGAGGCAACGTATTATACTCGTCTGCCGGACAAAACTTCCCGGGTTCAGATCAAGTCTAACACATGTCTTAGGAATATAGACACCTCGCACAATGTGTTGATATATGTTTGCAGGATAGATACACTTTGCGTCATTCATCTTTTACTTGAAGAATTTAGTTATACAGTGAAGTGACTAGTTCTTACACCTTTTATTTTTAGAACGTACTTTAATTTATATCCCACGTAATTAGTACAGGGTGAAGTGACTAATTAATATACCTTCTACATGAAGAAAAATCGTATACACCGAAATGATTAGTTCATTATTATTATTAATTTTTGTTTGTTTGTTGTTTTGTTTGAAGAATGTACTTAAGCAGTGAAACTATTAGTTCATTTATGTATTTATTTATATTTACATAATGCACAATTACATCGAAGTGGCTAGTTCATATATCTTTAACGTGTATAATGTACTTACAACAGGGAAGTATCTAGTTCGTATATATTATACCGTATGCATGTACTTTTGAATGTAAAATTAATAAGGGACCCCTTCTGATGGCATATGGCGGAATACGTATGTGCTACTAGTCTCTTAACTTTAGGTACATCGGGACTCGATAGGTGGTGTGGTCCATTAAAAATCGATCGCATTTTCTTCCTAAAACATTTTCTTTATGCCCATTTTAGACTCTGTCGGATAGAAGTACAGGTGATTGATAAGAAAAATAACCCCTCGAAGAGAAATCGAAGACATGACCATTAGGCCGGCAAGCAAGCGTGTTAGCCACTGCGCCGCGCCAGACACCACCAACCCCCCCCCCCCCCCACCCCCTTTCCACTCCCACTGACCCACCAACATGTGTTAAAGCGTTTAGTGTTTATTTCATTTAATCTCAATATTTAATGTCTCGAACACAGAATAAGACTAGTTATCTACTTTGCCATCAGTACCGTCAGCGTAGTCAGAGTTCATTATAGTATAGGACACCAAACCTTGCTTCACTTGCTATACTTTCCTTTATGCGGTCTATTAGACCAGTGCCTTTAACGTTTGTATGTAACCTTCTTGTGAGATTTATTATTACGCATTAGTACAGGTGGCCATGTGATGTTGATCACATCGCCTATCTAATGGTCTAAACACCCTCTCTACAAACACACAAACACGCACACATACAAATCACGAGCGTATATTTGAGAAATAGGGATCAAATTTGGACCACTGTCAGCCTTACGTTGTTTCTTTTTTTGTTTTTTGTTAATGAAATTGTATGAATGCGGGTCGTTCAGAAAGCAATGGCAAACTACAGAACGTAAACTTGCCCAGGAATTACGAACAGTCAAAAATGCTGGGGGTGACTGCTACGTCCTCTAAAGGATATGCAACTAACCTTTTAAAACTTATTTATGTAAAGATTGAACATTGCATTTCGAGAGACTGCAGCGCAGTGCCCGAAGGACATGCGTTCGAGTTCACAATAAGTCATTATTTTTGTTTTCTTGTTTTAAATTGACCTGGTCGACCCAGCCTAAAATTGACACAAGAATATCATATGAGAGGGGAGTTGGCCAGCGGGATATTAACCACATCGCTCGTCGAATGTCGAATGACCCAAATACATATGGGACCAGGAATATGTCGAATACACCTTAAGGAGGACAGAGAGGAGCCTTTAATTGACATTACAGATTTCCTATTTCCTGTGCAACTTGACTTGTGTATTCTCATTATTATTAAGATGAGGCAGGAAAATAGGGTTTGTATAATAAGTTCTGTAAAACAAGATACATGTTACAGAGCAGGAACCGTCTATGGATCCGTAACGTGATAGGATCATTACATGTAGCTCCCATTAATTCATGATACCCAGTCTTTTCTTCCGCTAGCAGATGATCATCTCGGGCCTCGAATCCTCATTACATTATCAGTTATTTCCCCTATTACCTACGCTAACGGTTACACCATAATTACTTCTGTTTGCAGTACTTTATTATATGAGAAGGTCTAACATTTACCACCATTATTGCGTCAAGGGAAGAACGAACCGAGAACAGCAAGCTGTCACGGCACCATGATATATAGTTAGTTAGTTAGATGCATATCCTGTACAGGACGTCGCAGCCAACCACAGCATTTTTGGCTGTTTGTGATGTCTTGGCAAGCTTACGTTCAGTAGTTTGCCATTGCTTTCTAAACGACCGGCACCCATACCATTGTATAAAAAACCCGACGCAAGGCGGTCTGCTGCTAAATCGCCCGCAGCTGTGTTTCGAACGCGGTATGTGGGATCAAGAAGTGCGTCCGTAACTTCTTTGCCACGGATCAGACGCCATCATATATACTCAGGAGTAATGCTGTACAATCCTTGCAGTCTGCCATGAGTAAGTAAATAAAGGAGCCTATTTGCACACTTAGAGGAGTATTAGACGTAGAGTGTTAGCCCAAAGTTGTACAGAGCAATCTTCACTCGAAGGGCGAAGTTGTCAATATCTTAACGGCCGCCTTCACTCAACAAATTATTTCATGGTGCTCATTTTGGATCGACTCGGGAGCCTCTGCCACGAGTATACATTAGTTATGATTTTGATTATTAAAGCCGTTGGTTACTTGTGAAGACATCAATGTAAGCAGACACAATATGTTTGGTTTAAACTATTAAGTGTGGTCTTTTATTTCCACTGTGTAAGCAAAACAGTCTGCTAAAATAAGAACGAAAATAAAATTAAATCCTTTTACGCATATCTACACTGAATACTATGTGAACTATAAGTTCAAGATAAATTTGATCTAAAAAAATATGTTCCACATATGATACTGGTTGTGATATTACATATACGCAGACGGACATAAATATACTAGATTTGTATTCGTAACGGATATTTAATTATTTGAAAACAACAAGATGGGGCTGTACTTGGTTATTGTCAACCATATTTGTTTTACTTGCCTAATTACTGAGATTGTGTATACATTTTTTTAATAATATAAAAGCCGTTGACACGTAATGCATTACACTGTGACTTTATTATTGATTTTAAATTATAACAATGTCTTCAGGTCATTATTCTGGATGTCAGGCATAGTAATTATTAAAGGAGCATTACAATCGCACTTTCCTAACCGACAAGGTATTATTTGTATACGTTGAAAAGTTTGATAATACTTTGTCATGGGTAGCCTAGAATTGACATTGCGTACATTTATCACAAATGAAAACATCTAAATTACAGTAAATATAATAGCTTGCATGCCATGTATTTCGTAGTTATTAATCGAACAAAATGTGGTGCAAACATAAAGTTAGCCACCATGTAGAGATATATTAGCACAGTGGACACGTTTCGGCTTGTAAGTACACACTATTCAAACATGGTCGATTACAGATGTGGTTTTGCAATTCAGTATTACCTGGTATTTATTGGATACATGATTCTACTTCATGCCATCAGTGAAAGAATTCAGCAAGTTGAAATAAACCAATACCCTTGCATTGAATGTTGTAGTTTATGCCAGTGTTGTTTACACTGAATTA
This sequence comes from Cepaea nemoralis, assembly GCA_014155875.1. Lineage (NCBI taxonomy): Eukaryota > Metazoa > Mollusca > Gastropoda > Stylommatophora > Helicidae > Cepaea > Cepaea nemoralis. The sequence goes on from JACEFZ010002330.1 coordinate 137,610, forward strand.
TCAACACTCGATTGCATTACTGGAATCGTCACTCGTTTGAACATACTATCACATAATATACAGCATCCGTTTCAAGTGGACAGCAGCTCAAACTATAAACACAAATTTATTATAACTCGGGAATAAACCATGTTTCCTGCTTTGATTGCAGTGTATAATCATAAAATGTTTAGCTAACCAAATGTGAAATAATAGTGAGATCCATACAAGGCATTCAAGGAATATCAGCTGGTGTAAACAGCCAGCGTTAAGCTGACATAGATTTGGTCGCATCAGAAGAAGACAGTCCACAAATTTGGGCATGTCATGAGGAGATATCTGCAGTATGTCGTAACAATGACTAAGTTGGAGGGGAAGAGAAGCAGAGGGAGATCAAGAGCAAAGATGCTGGACAGTTTGACATCATGGCATAGACAACCAGCAGCATCAGAAATGATTAGCAGCACGCGATACAGGGCGATGAGGACAGACATGATCACTAACACCACACGACATTAACTATAAATAAAGAAGAAGAACCAAATATGATACCCTGTGCAAAGCCGCATACACTTGAATAACAGACAGTTTATTCTTTTCTATACCAGTGCAGCTTGATGTACATGTTTCCACGGTAATATATTTGCTTGATTCTTCCTATAAATATAAAGGCCAGTAAATATAAAGGGCTCTGTATACAACCAACTATCGAAAGTAGGGGTGACTTGTTGAGCTAACAGAGCGAAAAACGAATGGGCACATAATATGAACAGGACACTTGACGACAAGCACAATCGAAAGTTCCGATGAAAGACTTCATCATCGAACAATAAAAAGCGAGATTACATAGATATACAACTGACATATCACAACTATATAACTACTAAGTAATCGCATATTTCAAAGAATAATATAAATAAAACCCTAAGTTTGAAAAACTAACATTCGAAAGGGCAGAAACAGATAAGAGTGGTAAGAAAAGACAAGAAAAACTGATATGGTATAGGAAAAAGTTGTGGTTGGAAGAAATTCAGTAGTTCAGTACATTGCTCGTAAAGTCCAATCCTAGGTTTCTTCCCTATCGGTTTTTGTACTCACATAGGCTCTCAAAAGAGATTCTACCAATCACTCGGACAGAGGCGTTACACACATAAAAGCCATCTGTCGCATAATAAAATCGAACTCACGTTGACCTTTCATTGCAACAACTTAGCTATTTCCAAAACCTTCCATCGCCGAACAACCTTCGCATCCTCCACTCTGATCCGGAGAACCCTATAGTGATTCTAAGGTGAGCCCAGAATTTGAAGGGCCGTCGCTGGAGCTACGGAGTTCGTGCTTTGTGCGACACTTTCGGCAGCTCGCGCTGCGGAAAGAGGCTGAGCCATATGGGATAAAACCAGGTGCAATGAAGTCAACCCTGTAGACTTTTAAGCGACTAATGGGAAGCAGACTTAACATCCACTCATGACACCATTAAGACACTATCAAACGCTCATGCAACAAATGTAAAACATATCGCTTTGTTCAATGTAAAACAATGTAAAATGTAAAACATGTCCTTTTGTTCAATGAGATCACTTCGGTTCATCATCATGTAGCAGGTCTTTTACAGAACGTCGCTTTCATCACGACACTTCGAAAAATCTCTCGATCTCCGGACATTCCTCCTACTTAGTGCACCCTAACGCCTACAATTTGTCCAATATCCTGTGTCTACCGTGCTGGTCCGTCCCTACCTCTACTACCAGAAACAATGACTTCCATCACTGTTCTTTCCAAGCCACTGTGTCTGTAAGATGGCTAAAGTATAACATTTTCCAACACATGATACCTTACATGAGTTTTCTTCCATGTTTAAATCTGGCAGCATTACAGTACCTTTTGCACGCATTGAGGCATGTTGGACAAAGTGTGCTAGACCCATATCTGTATAGACCAGTCTGCACTCGATGGACGATGTTGTCAATAGCATTTCCATGTGGTAGATCGTGATATTTTAATTAGTAAATTAAAATAAATGAAGACTAGTACCACTATAGTGAACCTAATTACGTAATTTGTATCCGACAGACAAGTCGTGTCCTTCAACAACTCTATCAAGCCCCAAACATCGAGTGCAGACTGGTGTGCCTCGGGACTCAATACAAGGTCCGCTGCTTTATTCAGTTTATATAAATGATTGTCATTTGTATCTCAATACTACGTGTGATCTATTTGCAGACGACTGCTCTATATATACTAGTTAAAAGTACCGTAGTGCTTTAGGGAGCTTTTTACCAACTCAACCTAATAATTTTATTAGATTGAGCAATGAAAACCGTATGCAAATAAACATCGACTAAACCAAATCCATGCAAATAACGACCAGACAATAACCACAGACACTAGCCATAACTGGGGCACCGCTCGAGCTCCATATGGACACGTTACTTATAGTTAATGTAAATAAACATAAAACATTAGGTCTTTTAATTGACAGACATTTAAACTGTAGTTCTCATGTTCACGTCATTACAAAGAAAATAACAAAAACAAATTTACCAACTTCCTAAAACCCAGCGCTTCCCGGATGAAAGCATTCGAAAAATATTATATACATCTTATATCCAATCACATATCGAATATTATTCCACAGTCTGGAATGTTTGCCTTAAATCTAAAATGAAACGACTGTGTTCTTTTCAAAACCGCACTATACGTCATGTTTCTGGCATAAAGCACGTTGAAAGTAATAATTTATACAGTCATCTAAGGCATCTACCACTTCGAAAGTATTTCTGTTTTACTATAGCCAAATTAGTTAATAAAATTATATCTAAAGATATCACAGAGTATCTTCCACCGTTGATTCAATCTAATTCAATGAACAGCAAGCGCTTAAATTTATTGCATAGTCCAAAGCCTAGATTAGACTCACAGAAAACATGTTTTGCTTAATCTGACGCTCACTGAAGGAATGACCTTCCACAAGATCTAAAAACTCCAATGAGTCCCTACACATTCAAACGGAAACTCTTTCAATACTTACTCAACACCGACTATATACCTCTATAAGCCACATAATGGTTTCATCTTTCACTATGTGTGTGAGAGTGAAAGAGTGGGTGAGTGAATGAGAGAGTGAGATAGAGAAAGTGTGAGAGTGTTAGTGAGTGAGAGAGTAAGTATGAGACATGACTTTAGCATGTACTATACGATAACTTATGCACTGCTTATTTCATCATGTTTATGTCAATTTTAGAAATTATCTTGTTGAATTTCATCACTATTTTTGACACTTTCACAATGTATATGAATACAATATTTATTCCAGTATTTTTATTTTTCAAAATTGTGTCAATTGTTTTTCCAAATGTCCATTTCTGTACATTTTTCCAAAATTTCAGTCTACATTGACTACTAGGAAATGTGCTGGGAAAGTATAGCAGACCGGCCTGCTATTGACAACATCGTCCATCGAGTGCAGACTGGTCTATACAGATATGGGTCTAGCACACTTTGTCCAACATGCCTCAATGCGTGCAAAAGGTACTGTAATGCTGCCAGATTTAAACATGGAAGAAAACTCATGTAAGGTATCATGTGTTGGAAAATGTTATACTTTAGCCATCTTACAGACACAGTGGCTTGGAAAGAACAGTGATGGAAGTCATTGTTTCTGGTAGTAGAAGTAGGGACGGACCAGCACGGTAGACACAGGATATTGGACAAATTGTAGGCGTTAGGGTGCACTAAGTAGGAGGAATGTCCGGAGATCGAGAGATTTTTCGAAGTGTCGTGATGAAAGCGACGTTCTGTAAAAGACCTGCTACATGATGATGAACATCTCTAAATTTAATGCTTAAACGTTTGTTTGTAAGAATTTTGAACCCAACTTGTTTACTATGTACAACATACTGGGTAATGGTCACTATCTGCTGTAGCAGGAACATAACATTCAATAATATAAACCAGAGAGGTAACATATACATTATAAAGTACACTTGAATAAGTGCATGTGAATCTCGTGGAACGATTAATTAGTTGCTTGGAATTACACGATAGAATGGAATCGTCCCATGCCTGGTTGGATTTACTAATATCAATGTTATAGTCACCAAGTATCATAATTTCTCTGCCTGCTGTATAACTATATCTATCATTGTGGTGAAGCAGTCATACCAGCTATACCGACACAAGGATTTCGATATAGGTATCCAATGAGAAACGGTTGCTGGCTGACTGGTTTCATCTCTAACCAAACACTTTTAACTCCACTGCCTCAAGATTACTACTACGGGAACAGTTGAGATAATTGGAAATGTATACAATAATACTTGTCTCTATTTTTTGATTTGCTTCTCTCCGAATTAGTTTTAACCCCTTTAGAGATATTTCAGAGTCGGTTATTTTGTCGACGAGACGACTTTCTGTGATTACATTGAACTGTTTGCACAGTATTACTGAAAGCTCAGGTAATTTACCAAGCAAATGATAGATGTTGAGATGGCCCTATGTTTACCATCTTGTTGAGCCTCTAATCGTGTTTGGCGACCATTTAACGTAAAGAAGATGTCGCTTTTAGTATGCAATTTAGTGGTAGGTGAGGTTATAAGAGTGGGCAGGATAATGTCTGTGCTTGAGTGACATCATGAAAACTTGGTGCAGGGCTGCAGGAATGTATTGCATGAGATGCTGAAGTTGAGCGTTCCACTGATAGGAGTGTGGATTACCGTTCCACGCGGGACGACTGCTATGAGTATCACTATTAGTGCTTACATTGGAAGCAATCATCTGGTGTACAGTACTATTGTGTAACAGTTTCTCCGTTGACTTGATAATGAGAAATGGAGGAAACAAAGCATCGTATTTAGCAACATCGAGACTGGAGTGTTGGTTGTTAATTACGACATTGTTTTTTTTTCTCTTTTTGCGCTCGCTCGCTTTGAACTCAAGCATAGTTCATACACACTAATTTTAGAAGTGATGGACTGAAATTTGTGTGTGGATTAGCTTTCCCTAATGATAGTGTCCCTCGTCATCAGGCGAACCTACTCCGACTACGGAGGTACTTGCAATTTACGTCTCCAAGTCAAGGGCGACAGGACAATATTTCAGTCCAGTTGTCCGATGTGGGGGTTGAACCGCTTACCTCGGCATCACCACAACGAATGTTTAATAACACACGTTCTTGTCAATTCGGCCATGCGGATCTGCACGACATTGTATACGTGAAGTACAGGCAAGGGTTGTGTGGGAAGAGAAGTGGTGTGATTTGTGAAGACTGAAAGATGGCTACTGCCGTAGGTGAAGCTAGGTGTACTCCTGTAACTGGTGGTGGTGTTTGAGCACGTTCGGGATATTTCATGTTATTCGCTAGTACGCTGTTTCCTAACTTGGAACAATGCATTTGATTCCTGCATAATATTTTCTTAGAGTAATTTTAATGAAATTAATATTATTATCTTTACAAAATTTATACCGAGTTAGATTGCCAGCATCGGTAGCACGACGCTGGAATTCATAACAGGGTGGAATGATGGATGAAATCAAAATTGATGATTAAGGAAATTTGTACCGCAACAACACATCTATTGTACACAGTTGTGACGTGCTTATTATTTTATTGTTCATGATATCGTTAACACCAATATGAACTGTTGCTTTTTTAAATTCTATCGTTTACGTTCGCAGTGTAGCTGTGAAGCTATCAATGTCAGAAGATGACCCCCGATCACTATAGGTTCCCTTCAGCAGGGAGTCACTACTGATGACATGTGTTGCCCTGTCCTCTATTTTTATTTCAGGCCGCTGGCATGTCCGTTTGAGTAGTTCTTATCACTGGTCACTGTCTTCTTTCTTATGTTCTTGTTTAACATACGCGAGAGGGTCTATAAGTAAATCACACAGTTGTATGGGGTGGCATGTAAATGTAGGTGGTGTTTTCTACAGGTGTCATTAGGTGACAGCTACATTGAACTTTACATTCATGTTCGTCAGGTAGCACTAGGTGTTTCATGCGCATGCACAGGGCATAAACAAAATGGCGACTGTACTTACGGAGTGTACAAGCAAAGAGCAACGTGCTGTTGTGCGTTTTTGTGTGTGGGCAAAAGGATTGCCTGCAAAGGATATTCATAAGGAAATGCTTCCTGTTGATGCTGACAAATGTTTTTCCGGTGAAGCGATGCATAGCTGAGTAGAAAATTTTTCTCAAGGACGTTCTATAATTGTTGATGAAATCCGATCTAGTCGACCTGTTGAGATTGCAACAGAAGCATCTATTCATCGCCTGGAGAAAATTATTAGAGGTGACAGGCCAGTAACGATAGACTATGTAGCATCTGCAATAGGGTGCTCACATGGTTCAGCATACAGCATAATGCATGATCAACTGACATTTAAGAAAGTGTGCTAAAGGTGGGTACCCAAACAATTGAAGAAGGAAAACAAAATGAACCGATTTGGCCTGTCCTTGCATAATTTTTGTCGATACAAAGATGAAGGAAAAGACATGCTGAACAGGAACGTTACTGGGGACGAATCATGGGTGCATAACTACCAGCCCGAATCAAAGCGTGCTTTTATGCAATGGAAACATCCTTCTTCGCCTTGTGTCAAAAAATTTCATGGTTATGATGACAGTGTTCTGGGATTATCAAGGAGTGCTTTTAACCAATTTCAAGAAGAAAGGTGACAATGTGAATTCTTAATCGTACTGTGAAGTTCTATCGATGTTTCATTATGCAATTCGAAGAAAACGTCCAGGACTGCTGACTAGAAGAGTGTTGCTTCTTCATGACAATGCTAGACTACACACTGCTAGATTAACTCAAGAGAAAATTAACCAACTAAGGTGGGAAGTTCTGGAACATCCACCTTACAGCCCCGACTTAACCCCGAGCGATTTCCACCTTTTTGGTCCACTGAAAATCCACCTTGGCGGGAGACATTTCGCGAATGACGCCGAAGGTGAATGTGAAGTGAAAACGTGGTTTAGGAAACAGAGCATGCAGTTCTATGCCGCCGGTTTGGGAGGACTGATAAAACGATAGGATAAGTACATCAATGTTGAAAAATAAAGGGACAATGTATGTATAAAAATAAACTGGTTTCAAGTTGTCATCATATTGAGTTATTTTGCTACATCCATTTGTGTCTTACTTATTGACTTGCCCTCGTAGTTTGTTTGAGCTGGTTGTTAATGACCAGAAGTGGTAGCTGCTGAGCTCTTATGATCCAGATCTTCTGTGAGGGAGTCTACACATTGTGTCTTGTCAAAATCCCAATAAGTGTTTAGAGAGTTAAGAATATAAGTAGCAGAGCTAAGACAGTCTAGTAGAAGACACCAGACAGGAGAGACACCAGCGCTATAAATAGCTTCACAACGGGACACACTTGAGTCAACCAAGGGAGCATTAAGTACAGCTGAGCGAGGGTTTCCCCAAGACATTGGGAAACTCGCTTGTAGGAGTAACCGTGGAGTACCAGGTTACTCGAGTGAGCTGGCCAGCGTGCTGGACCACTATGCACGCAAGACTCACCAGCGCACGGAGAATCCAACGTCCGTGTTTGAACACGCAATGAGTTGCGTGAGGACAGACCTGGACTGAGACAGCTAGAGAATAGACGTGTTCCTTACGAATGCTATAAGTTTCTAGACAATAGTGATTGTTAGGCTTTAGATTTCGTTTCGTGTTTAATAGTATCATTATCAGTTCTTCATTGCATCTATGTAACGTACCATGCTGTTTATTGTCAATGAAGTATTCCGCTCGCAGAGCTTGTTTATCGCTAGCTCTAAATAAATTGCATTCCTTTTGCAAATGACACGAGTTGTTATTTCGTGTGGTGCAAAAGTAGGGGAGTCCTGAAAGACCTGTCGCAAGCAAGTTGCTGACAGGTCTGGAACCTGTTGCTGATATGCACATCAATGGGGAAAATTAATGACTGGCGCTCTATAGGTTTAGTAATAGTGTTTCTACCATACAAACTGTCTGTATGTCATTATGCAAGAAACATTCACTGGTCATACATATCTCTACAACACCACGGGTACTTTCTGTTTGTGTACTTTTATAAAATACTGTGCACTCTTCAGTTTTTCGGTATACAACTTGCTTTCTCTTCTTTAATTAGGCGGATTTCTTCTTTAAGAAGAAAGATTTCTTATTTAAACAAAGCAGTAATATTTATGGTGTTGCTGGAAACAAAATCTTTTAACCTGATCTCCAAAGCCTGAATGAGTTTACCACAAGCACTGTGGCTGTGTGGTTAGGTGGGAGAAAGAGTGTTTGAAGGTGATGTGTTAGTTTGATCAGATTCGGCTAGTGAATTTTGATGTTTATCCAGCTGCGGTTCAGTGTCTGCTTCTTCACTAGACAACATTGTTGAAGCTTGCGTTGAAGATGAGCAATTCAGACGCTGAGGTGGCGTGATCGCTAACTTTTGTCTCGGTTTGTCTTTGTTTACATTTTCGTGGCTCTTGGATACAGTTGATGACCGGAAGTTAGAGAATATTTTGGCAATATAGTCAGCCCCAATAGGCAAGGAGTAAATAAAGGTACAGGCCTTTCTGTAGTGCGTGCATGGCGATTGTCACTCTCTAGTCACGCATGGCTAAGTCTCACTGCAAAGACTAATGACATTCAAACGACGCTCAAACCAGCAATAAGCAACACTTGGCAAACTTCATTTTGAACACTGGGCACTTTAATTAGCCTAGTTTTTAGTAATAGTTAATGATTTGGAAAACACCATGTTGAAAGCAGCTTTATACTTACTACTCATATTGTAGTATATAAAAATATTTACTGATGAGTTGATGGATTCGAGAAGAAACCCAAAAGCTCCTATTACAGTTTGAATGTTTCTATACTTCCCGGTAACAGACAGTTCAGCTACCATCGACATAGCCATAAACAGAGCCGTTACTGGGGTGAAGCAAACAATAAACAGTAACGAAATCATAACCACCATCTTGGCAACTTTTTGGTTCCTGTCAGATACCGTGTCTGCTTGTGTTGACGAAGTTGACATGGCCCTCCATTTTGTTTTCTGTCGGAGCTGAACGACCAGCACAATTGTGCATACAGTAATAACGACAAAGGCGCTGAAATTCATAACTGTGTTGTTGACAACAAAAGAGATTTGTTCAACTACTTCTCGACTTTCCGTGTGAAGAAGTCCAATTTTGGATGTGTTTGTCTCGGGAAATATCTTGCGTCCGATTCTGTTGACGACGTAAAGTGGTGCGACACTGGACAGAAGAATGACAAAAACACAGATGAGTAGAACAGTGACTCTTTTTGTTGTTACGATCCGATTAACCTGTAAATTATAGATATGTACGCATTGGATGACAATCATGACAGGCACGAGATTATAATCAAGCAGCACTCATTCATCATAATCATGTGCCATGCCGATAAACGTTGACGGTAATGTTTCGCCATCACGCACGATCATCAAAGTCGTAAATCAACTCTGTTTTCTTGCTTCAACCATACCACGTGGCCAAACCATCTAGTACAGTGGTTCTCAACCTTTTTTGGTCCGTTCCCCCCTTCACCATATTTTTAGGACGTCATCCTCCCCCCCCACCCCCTTCACCATATTTTTAGGATATCATTCCCCCCTTACCATATTTTTAGAACGTCATTCCCCCCCCCCCCACCCCTTTGTATTTCCTCCCTAAAAATTTCCCTTTGCCCCTACACAGTATACGTAATAATTGAAGCTAAATTTAATAGCACATACTAAAACAAGTCTAGACATGTACATAAAATGTGATTTGCGGATCTAATTACGTTATAAAATGAATTTCAGAAGGGTGATGAGAATGCTGAGAATTAATTGGACAGCCAAATTGAGCAATCAGGACGTGTTAAGGGAAGCTGTGTCGCAAAGACAACTTATCACAAACATCAAACAGAGGCAGTCATCATATTTGGCCACGTTATGAGAAGAGCAAAACTGGAAGATGTTGTGACAACCGGAAATATTTGCTGACAGGGAGATAGAGGAAGACAGTGTGAGAAGATCTTTTAACAGTCTTGTTTAATGGCACAACTGGGAGTCAAAACACTAATTGATACATGACTTCGCAGATCGTAATTTGTGGAGTGGCATGATCGCTGAGAGCCGGCTTCGTGGCTTAGAGGTTATGACTTTTCTCCGTAATCTCGTATACTCTCGTCGGTGACGTGATGACGGTAAGAATCAGCAGTGGGTCGAATCGCACCGGTAACTTAGGGGGTATGTGAGTCGGCCGCTCAGAAAACAATGGCAAACTACTGAGCGTAATCTTGCCAAGAAATCAACATACAGCTGAAAGATGCTGGTGTTGACAGCGATGTCCTGTAAAGGATATGCAAAAAAAGAAGAAAAAAAAAATGATCGCTGAGGCTGGTAGGCAAAGCACAAGATGAAATATATTATATTAAATATATATTAATGCATATTTAAATACATATTTAATATGTAAATATAAATATATAAATATAATGAAATATATTATAAGAACATATACATACTGTAAGATCAGCCTATATCCCTGGCTTAGGGATTACCGACTTTCTCCGTAATCCCGTTTATCCATGTAAGCAAACGAGGCTGCGCGAGATTCGGTATCTGTTCTTGCCGCGCCCGTTTCTTACGGGATATGTGAGCCGGCCGCTCAGAAAGCAGGGCAAACTACTGAGCGTAATCTTGCCACAAAATCAACAGCAGTAAAATGCTGGTGTTGAAAGCGATGTCTTGTAATGGGATATGCGAAAACATATTATATATACATATGTGTGTGCGTGTTTGTGTGTGATGTGTGTGTGTGTGTGTGTGTGTGGCTGTGGCCACGAAGCATACCTTCAAAGGTGCAGTTATGCATATGCATCTCTCAAGGGTGATCAGGGCAGTGATCCATGCTGTAATTCGGGTGAATGTTGTATGTGGTATTGAACCTGTCAGATACTGAAATTCTAGAGAATCGAAAGGCAGATCAGCTCTAAAAACCGCAGGAGAGTAGCAGATGTTCACCCATAGTAATGGCAGAAGAGAGCCCAAATCGGAGATAGCCAACGCTGATATACATAAGAACATATACATACTGTAAGAATATATAGAACCAGCGAAATGTTCAGGTGACAACAATGCAACAAACGTATCCTTAATTGTCTTACATTGTAACAATATAGCACACACTGATGTCAACATCCACCTTAGTGTGTGAAAACAAAAACAATATAAAGGAATACCCTAGCGTACCTCTGTCGAGACCAACAATAAAGCTGACACACTTTATAAATGACAACTCATAAATGTCTTTCATAATGAAAATACAGATATGCCAGACATTTTATGGCGTAATGATTTTCTCACCTAAGGATGGCCAAGAGATAACAACCATCTGTCAAGTGAGCAAGGTGGATAACGTATTGTGAATGTGATGATAGCGATGCAGAGGAAGCACCTGTTACCAGGGCAGGTTTATTTCAGTGTTTTATCATGAAACACAGAAGACATATCTTAAATTAGCTTGCCAAAAACATATATTTCCATTTATCATCATCCTCACTACCATGTGCCCATGCCAACTGGCGTAGGCATTCATGTTTCTCCACAGATCTCGGTCCTCAGTGTTCTGGATCAACTAGGTTGATATTTCTTTCCGGCATCATCACGGTCTATCCAGCATCATTTCTCTCGCTCTGCAAATTTTTCACTGATCTTTCCAGCTGTAACAACGATCCCTCTCTTCTCATCACATGACCAAATAATGCTTTTTATCATTTTCATATTGTTGTATATAAGGTTCTAGTGTCATTAGCCCCTTACAGACAATCCTTTCAATTTACTCTAAAAGTCCAAGGTATTCACAGCATTGACCCCATGAACCACATCTCCGTTTCTTCTAGGCTCTTTCTAATCTGTTCATTCACATTCCTAGATCCACTGCCATACAGAGAAAATAGTTATATATAACATTTCATTAATCTCCTTCTTACATTCAGTTGCAGTGACTTATCGCATACGATAATTTTCATTTTCTGCAACATTTTCCACCGTACAAGGGAAAAATGAATCCAATGACCACAGTTTGCCCACTCTATTCCCTGTACTGCAATAAACCATTGTCAACGAGTTGCGTTGAGTGTGTTATTATTTCTACAGATAAGCGACTAACAACCTCCAGCGGATGTGAATCTCTAACCGTGGCAGTTGAGTTGGGCTGAGCTAAGTCAATAACCGGCATCAAAGCACTCGGAATATTCCTATACGCGCGAGACCCAATACTAATTATATATATATAATGTATTCTTCACCACAGTTAGTTAGTTGTGTGTCCTTTACATGACGTTGTATTCACCCTTGCAGTTGTTTGCTGTTTGTAATTTTCCAGGCAATATTAGTTCAGTAGTGTCAAGGTCCTATAAGGGACATAAGAAAGGACACATGATAGAGATAGGGACATGGGGTGAGTAAGGGGAAATGAGAAGAATCGAGATGCGGAAAGACCGGACTGTACCCGTAAAGGGCAGGTCACTACGCAGTACGCCTGGTCTCAACCCGGCGTATGCGAGACATCTGACTTCCCACGGGTTGCACGAGGGGCAAGTACCTCGTGACCACTGGGCAGTCGAAGGGAAGCCAGACGGGCTTTAGACTGGACTGAGAGAGGACCTGTGTCTGAGAGTGTGGCAGGATAGACTCTATTAGTACTTCAGAGCTATTGAATAGCTGAGCCGTGTGACTTGTGTTTGTGTGTGGGGCTGTGATATGCGAGTGTAGTAATTGATATCGTGATATTGCATTGCCACATTATTGCTGTATATTGACTAGTGCGAGAATGACCGCTGTTAGCGAGTGATGAGACAGTATGATGTAATTATATTCGAGGATAATAAATCATATGTTATTGACGCCTGAATTTATGTTTCATCTGTGCTCGTACTATTTACCTGTCTTGAACCCTTCACTTTCAAATACCGCTAGACGCTGACAAGTAGTCTACCGTTGTTTTCTGAAATGCTTACACCTCATACCGTCAAAATCATCAAATGGTCTGTGGCTGATTTTATACCATCGATTCGGTATAACCGGCAATTATGAAACTGCGGGTCACACTATCGCCTCTGCCACAGAGACACACGGTCTTCAACAGAATTAGAGAACACAGAGATTCTACCGCTTATTAAATTGCAAGGTGCACATGAATTCTCCGAGTCTTCTCCGCCAAGCTTTACTTTACCCGCTTCGATGCAAATTCAAACCAATAGTCGCCTTGACAGCTACACATGTTTCATGTTATTGGTTGTCCAAAGGAAAGCCGTATGTGTCAAACTTGTATTGGGTATATGTTGCATAGTGACGTGTTTGTCCTTCATATATTCTAGGTCACAGCTATTGACTTGAGGTGCCCACATTCCTCCTTGACAATTTACAGAAAAATCGAAAAATCATTTGTACCCTGTTATGAGGCATTGTCAACCCCCGAGCTATACTGGTTTTAACACACGCCCCTGTAAATGCCGGGGAAATAACCTAGACTACTGTAGTGCGCGGAAAGAGCAATAGCCACAATACTCGTATCTTGTTTTGACATACGATACACTAACCTCTCACTAACCTACCATCCTCATAATATTGCTGCCAAGAATATTCTCATGAGTCTTCTATCCATTCTCCAGGCAGACCCGGTCACTCACGATGTCTTCTCAGAGCCCCCCCCCCCCCCCCCTGGTGGCATATAGGTGAGATCGTAACCTGAGGGATGTGCTGGTCCATAGCACTCTACCCCAACCTCACAAGTCTCTTCCTGGCACGGCGGCATGTCTTCGATCTCGTTGTTAGACCTGTTCACATGTCCTTCAAATCCAGAGTCTGGCTTTCCCTAAGACTACTTTCCACATACGGGAGGGTTTCTGATGCACGAGTCGCAACGTTATCTATGCGATTATCTTTACACATTGTGACATATGTCAGTGAGACAAGTCTTCGTCTGGCGGACAGATTTAGGCAACACCTCTCTGATATCAACAGTGGTGCCAAGAAACCGGTACCTCTACACTTCAACAGTTCTGACCACTGAGGCGTGGCCGACATACAGGTCACGGTGATCAAATCGTGCAAATCTCACGAACGTGATCATAAGCTACTGGAAAACCGTCTCATATTCCATTTGGGTTCACTCTCCCCCCACGGCCTCAATGTCCAACACAGTTTTATTTAAGTCCCTAACGCCCCTACCCCCTGCCATCCCTGCAGTCGTATCGTCCACTAATAAGTTAGTTGCATGTCCTTCACAAGACGTCGTAGTTCATGCCAGCATTAACTTTGCCTTCTGTGACTTCCTGGGCAGTTTGCGTTGAGTTGCTTCTCGTTACTTTCTGATCAACCTGCACTTGTACTATTTTATGAGGGCCAACGGAGGGCGGTCTGCATCCAAATCGCCCGTAGCAATGTTTCGAGCTTGGCGTGCGGAATTGCGAACTGCATCCGTGACATTGCCACAGAGTTGGCTATAGTGCTCTACCTATCCATTTTTCCTTTTCGCTCTCATGGGCACACCCCCATCCCCCTAGCGTGTGTTCCCTCACCGGTTGTCTTAGCCAATCCCCGAGCTTCTGGCTTTATTGACCTCTAGTCAGTTGACCCTGATAACCCACATCCGGTTTATCCATCCACGGATAGCCGCTCAAGCAAGAATACAAATAAGTAACCTTAATACTTTCATGTAGTGTCTTTCGTGTATTTGTTTGTCTGTTTTTGTTTGTTCCGTGCTGACGAAGGCTTCGGCCGCAACGTCCATTTCGTTTCTTGTAGTCAGTGCTCTAGTAAAGCTCACAATCTACTTCTCGTTTTTCGGTGATTCATTCTTGACATACGATAGTTTGTTACATTGTACTTCAAATAAAGGCATAATAACCTTTCTGTAGCACAAAGCCTGGGCTGATCTGTAGAGATCATAATTTGCCCATGCAACATGATTCCTCTCTCGGTCTGTCTAGTTTACTCCAGAGGAAAGTTAACACCAATACAGCTGGAACAAGACAAGCTGAAGGAGCTGGTGGATCATCAAAGCATTGCTTTAATTGTCCCTCGTCT
>JACEFZ010002331.1:0-28012 GCA_014155875.1 Cepaea nemoralis
ACCCTATTACAAATTAGCCCCATCACTCCTCATACCATAAACTCATCTACGCAACTAACCCACGTACTCCTCCATCCTCATCATTATTCCTCCCTCCATTCCTCAATAATCACACTCCTCCTTACTCCTACCTCCTCTCCGCATAATCCATCACTCTCCCTCATATCGCATCAATCCTCTCATCCGCATCCACTACTTCTCCTCCCCTCACCTCCTCCTCCTCCCTCTACCTCTCCCCCTCCTCCCTTCAACATTCCTCCTCCTTCCTCTTATCTCCCCCTCCCTTCATCTACTCTTCCGCCATCCCTACCTCATAACCTACCCCTCTAACTCATCCATTCAATCCTACCTCACATTACGTCATCCACTCCTACTACCTAGACTCCTACTATTCCATCCTCATCCTACTCCTACTCTCCTTCCTTATCACTTCCTGCCTCCCTTTATCTCCCTCCGCCTCCTCCCTCCTACTACTCTATACTACTCCTCCATCCTCCCTCCCTACTCACCTCCTCATTCCATATCCTCCTCATGGTCCCTTCTCATCCTGCGTTCTACCTCATCACTCCTTTCTCCAACATCATCCATACTTCCTCATCGCAATCCTCATCCACACTACTCCTTACCTAATCCTCCTCCTAATCCCTCCTCCTCCTCCTATT
Organism: Cepaea nemoralis; assembly: GCA_014155875.1. Classification (NCBI taxonomy): domain Eukaryota; kingdom Metazoa; phylum Mollusca; class Gastropoda; order Stylommatophora; family Helicidae; genus Cepaea; species Cepaea nemoralis. The sequence continues at coordinate 663 of JACEFZ010002331.1, forward strand.
CCTCCCTACTCCTCCTGTCTCCTCCCCTCCTCCTCCCTCCTCTTCCCTCCTCCACCTCCCTCTTCCTCCTCCCTCCTACATTTACCCAAGACAGACAGACAGTCAGACAGATAGTCGGGAACGGGATCTTATATGACTACTTATATAATTTAAATGAGATGCTCTCCACCATGGGCTGGGCCGGGTCAGACAGACAGACAGATAGATAGATAGACAGACAGACAGACAGACAGACAGACAGACAGACAGACAGACAGACAGACAGAAGACAGACAGACAGTCGGGAACGGGAACTTATATGACTACTTATATGAATTAAATGAGATGCTCCCCACCAGGAGTTGGGCGATGCCGGGCCGGGTCAGACAGACAGACAGATAGATAGTCGGAACGGGAAACTTATATGACTACTTATATGAATTAAATGAGATGCTCCCCATCAGAGTCTGGGCGAAGACGGGCCGGGTCAGACAGACAGACAGACAGACAGACAGACAGACAGACAGACAGACAGACAGATAGACAGACAGACAGACAGACAGACAGACAGATAGTCGGTAACGGGAACGAGAACTTATATGACTACTTATATGAATTAAATGAGATGCTCCCCACCAGAGTCTGGGCGAAGCCGGGCCGGGTCAGCTAGTATACAATAACACAAAGTAATGCACCTTTACAGAACAGCATTATGACGTAATTCTATTCTGTAAAGCTGTGTTACTCTGTGTTACTTTATATTGTTTACATTTCCACAGCTTTACCGCAGTTCCACCAAATTTTATTCATGCTCACTAAAAGAAGACCTAGCCAAATGTGATTTTTTTCGGCGCTCGCTGGCTCGCTTGAACTCAAGCGTAGTCCAAACACACTACTTCTAGTAGGTCTGGATTGAATTTTGCGTATGGATTAGCTTTCCATAATACCAGTGTCGCTCGCCATCAGGCAAACTTACTGCGATTTCGGGGGTACTTGTAATTTACGTCCCCAACATTTTTAGCCCAACTGACCGGCTTAGGGGTTGAACCTCTTACCTCGGCATCAGCACACGGATGTTTAAGAACACGCTTTCTTATCCATTCGGCATGCTGACCTCTATATGGATATAACATGGTGCAATGTATTCATCCTTTTGCCTTTAACCCATTAACCCGGACTGTGAGTGAACTAATCCAGAAGAGCTTGGAAGTAACGAAGGTGTGTTTCCTGAGACGAATGCTGCGAATACCTTTGAGCACCAAAGGCCGAGGCTTGTTGAGAGACAAAATGTGTACACTAGCTGGCAAGGCACATGATTATATATATGTGTATATGATTGACTGGCATCTGGCCGTCTTGACGGGTGATAGTTTGGAAATGGAGTTATACCTCTCCATAACACAAAGCCTGGGCTGAATTTAGAGACCATGTGTTGCTCATGTGGCATGATCCCTCTCTCGGCCTGTCTAGTTTACTCCAGGGGAAAGGTAACACCAATACTTCTGGAACAAGACAAGCTGCAGAAGCTGCCGGATCAGCAAAGCAATGCTCAAACTGTCCGCCTGTCGGAACCTCCACCCTAGACCAGGTGCCAACCAAGGCTTAGGGCCCAGTCTACCCTGCCATGACATTTTGTCTTTAGGTTGCATTTCCTCGCACTAGGTTAAGGCTTGTACCCTCCCAATTGCACTCCTCCACCCGAAGCCGTTGGCACAATGTGGGGTGTCAGGTTTGGTGAGCGCCGCCCAACATTCGGCGCTAACAGAAAGCAGGTAGTACAGTCTACTATCATACGGTAATTCAGTCATATCTAGCTAAGACCTGACTCTTGTTTTTTTTTATACACACACACACACACACACACACACACACACACACACACACACACACACACACACACGCGCGCGCGCGCGCGAGCGCGCGCGCGCGAAGGGAGTTAATAAGTAAGTCACAAATGGCTGTAGAAAAATAACTTAATATGATAACAACTTGAAACCAGTTTATTTTTTATACATACATTGTCCCTTTATTTCTCAACATAATTTCCACCAACATTGATGCACTTATCCCATCATTTTATCAGTCCTCCCAAGCCGACTGCATAGAACTGCGTGCTCTGTTTTCTAAACCACGTTTTCACTTCACATTCAACTTCGGCGTCATTCGTGAAATGTCTCCCGCCAAGGTGGGTTTTCTGTGGACCAAAAAGGTGGAAATCACTAGCGGCTAAGTAAGGCTGTAAGGTAGATGGTCTAGAACTTCCCTCCTTAGTTGGTTAATTTTCTCCTGAGTTAATCGAGCCGTATGTGGTCTAGTATTGTCATGAAGAAGAAACACTCCTCTAGTCGCAGTCTTGAAAATTTCAATCGATCATGCATTATGCTGTATGCTGAACCATGTGAGCACCCTACTGCAGATGCTACAGAGTCTATCGTTATTCGCCTGTCACATCTAATCATCTCCTCCACCCGCTGCATGGATGCTTCTGCACGGATACGGGAATATAAAGTTAGATGTTGCTGTCACCTAATGACACCTGTAGAAAACACCAAATACATTTACCTGCCATTCCACAGAGCTATGTGACTTACTTATTGACTCGCCAATCATCCCAATTTTGTTGTTGCTGTCTGTGATTTACAAGGCTAGTTTACGTTATGTAGTTTGCCAGTGCTTCCTTAACCACCTATACTCATACCATTGTTAAAAATCAACGCAATGCGATCTTCTTCCAAAATACCCGCAGCTGATCTCGAACGCGTTCTCTACGCCCTCGCTACCTACGCCGGTCCAGGATATAGATTATTTGGAAACCACGTTACAGAAAATGCGTACGCATGGAGTCTTCAAACACAGGTCTTTGTGTAAGGTAAACATATTTATGCAGGCTGTTCAGAGTCAATCTTGTTAGTTATAAAATGCCGGAAGATGGTGGACTGGCTTAGAATTGCGACGTCCGCCTCAGACTCGAGCAGACAATCAAGGCGTGGACGGTATGGGTTTCTACATATGTCGACGTAGCTATAAATTGCAACGTGTTGATGTCCTCTATGGAACCTGTACTTTTGTATGGATGTGAAACGTGGACGATGAGCAGACAAGCTGAAAAACATCTGACGGCTGTGGAAATGTGGTTTCTGAGGAAAATGCAAAGAATACCGTGGACAGACAGAAACACCAATGAGCAAGTCATATAAGAGACAAATGACATGGACAATCATATTTTTTTTTGGGGGGGGGGGGGGCACGTTATGAGAAGAAATAAACTAGAGAACTTGGTGACAACTGGCAAGATTGAGGGGGCAAGAGCAAAAGGAAGGCAGAGAAGTAAATATCTGGATGGCTTCACCACATGGCATGGACGGGACAAGAACACGAAGCTGATTCACGACTCTGGTTATCGTGTAAGATAGCGAAATAAAACCGCCCAGCTTACCGGCGTGGCATATGATGATGATGTGTGCAGTAAGGAACCATGGGATGCTAAACTACCTCTCCTCTTTTTTACATGATGATGAAGAAGAAGAAGAAGAAGAGGAAGAAGAAGATGATGATGATGATGATGATGATGATGATGATGATGATATGGTTCGCCATCTCAAACGAAAACCAAGATAGGCTGAGTTGAGTTGAGTCTAGAACCGACATCGCAACACTCGGGGCATCCCCATGTGTGCTCCGTCCTCATCGTCAACAGCCAGCAAAGAGTCCAAATACTAATAATACCAGCTGCAGTCTGATTATGTATCCATCTAGCCTTTTCTCTGAGTACTAATTGTCGACCAGATGTACTGGTCACTTCCTGCCTCACCATTTTCTCCAGGCCATGCTGGTGTATCTGTTCTTCTACACAATACACATGACCCCAAAGTGCCCTGACCATGGTTGCCTTATGCACCAACCTCCACCCAACTGGACAGATACAGCCAATCTGCCCGCTTGCTCGTTTCCCGCAACACCAGCATGGACAGATCCAACAAATTACCCCTACCTTTGATTTTTCAATTGAAGCATGCAACTGTGCGAAGAATGCCTGTTTTCATAACCAGAGCCTTGTATCGGGTTTTCATTCTTGTCCCGATTGTGCAGTGAGGCCACACCATCCAGCTATTACTATTTTCCCAGCTATTAATATATTTAGTGGGGGATATGTGTGTGGTGTGTAGGTGGGGGATGTGTGGTGGTATGTGGGTGTTGGATGCGTGGGTGAGGGATATGTGTGTGTGGTGCGTGGTTTGGGAATATTGTGTGGTAGGGGATGTGTGTGATGTGCGGGTGGGGGATGTGTGTGGTGGGGGATGTGGGTTAGGGCATGTGTGGGTGGGTGAAGGATGTATGTGTGGGTGGTGGGGTGTGCTTGTGTGAGTGGACTGGGGATGTATAGGTGGTTAGGGACATGTGTGTGTGCGTGCGTGTGTGTGGTGTGTGTGGTGTGGTGTGGGTGGGTAGGGAGATGTCAGTTGGTGGGGATGTGTGTGTATGGTTTGGGGATGTGTGAGTGGATGTGAGATGTGTGGGTTGGTGGGGGATGTGTGTGCGTGGGTGGGGGAATATGTGGTCGATGGAGGTGTGGTTGAGGTGTGGGTGGGGAGAGGATGTGTGGGTGGGGGGTGGGTGGGTGGGTTAGGATTTGTATGTAGTTGGGCTTGGATGTGGGGGTTGGTGGGGGATGTTTGTGTGGGTGGCGAGTGTGGTTGGGTTGGGGGAACAGGTGAGGGCAGTGTGTGTAGGGGATGTGCGGGAGGTGGATGGGTCGGTTGGTGCGGTATGTATGTGTCCCTGGGTGTGTGTGTGTGTGTGTGTGTTGGTAGGTGGGGTTGTGTGTGTGGGTGGGGTGATGTGTGGGTAGGTGGGATATGGGCCTCATAACATGGTAATTTGCCTTGTTTATGTTTACAACATTTATTTCACAATGTTTTTTGTTTGTTTGTGTGTTTTTTCCCCCCCTTCCTATGTGAATGTATAATGCTCTTGATGAACGAAAGATGAGTGATTGGAAGGGCCGAATGTAAGACGGGCATGCGTGCCCAATTTGTGACCCTTTTAAAATAAAGTTGATTTGATTTGATTTGATTTCCCTTCCTTTGCTCTTTTCCACTAATGTGTACTAGCTGTAACTAATTGTATAACATAACTTTATTTCTGCCCATAATGTGCCCAACAAATGCCCGTGTCTAATTTCTTTGATCAGTTTAGTTTTCATTACTTTCTTGAAGAACGGCCTCATTTGTATTTCTGCCCGTCATGTATTTTCATCCAGAAACGAAAATGATACTGCCCTTAGATGGTTCTCGGCGAGACTTTTTATTGTCCATGGTTGACACGCATTCAATGTAGGTCCCCAGCTCACTCTATAAAAGTAAACTCCAAAACGTGAGAACACGCTGCGGGGCGTTAACTCTAAATTCAAAACAATACATTCCCTTCATGAATTTAAACAACGAAGAGTTCGTGTTAACTGTTTAATTGCCATGGGATGCTTAATCGTCTTACGCGACATCCTGTATCCGCCACGGGCTTATATAATCACCGACAGTTGTAATTGCGTTATAATACTACCTGCTACCATATTAACAACTTGTAAGTCATAACTGTGACACACCCCTACTTCCATTTCCGACCATCCAGTTCTGTTTGGTTCAAATCTACATTTTGCTTGGAGTTTTTTAATGGTGTAATTTGCCGGTTGGTTGTTCTGTGTTCTGTTCGTCATGTGGTGTTGTTGCGGTTTCTGTTTGGCAGATTTTTTGTTTTTGTAAACATATGCTGTCTAAATAGGTTATGAACAAGGAGTGGGTGGGTGGGGGGGGGGGGGGGGGGACACAACCTTGTCGTAATCCAGATCTTAATGTGACGGGTTCTGAGTTTTCTCCATGTGATCTCATCACTATGCATTCACTGTTGTTGTATTCGCTTCTACATAAGTTTGTTGGATGTGTACTCACTCCATATCGTTTAAGGATTTCCCATCGCCTGTTTCAATCTACTCTAACATATGCCTTGTCGTGGTCGACAAAGGCTAAGTAGAGTGTTTCATTAAATTCGATTGATATTTCTATAAGTTGTCTAAGAGTAAAGATGGCACCTGTGCATCCTTTGTTTTTCCTAAATCCAAGTTGTGTTTAGCTTTGAGGTGGTACATTGTAGGTCGTAATCATTTTCCGAAGAATGTTGCAAAATATTTTTCCAGTATGACTCAAAAGGGAAATTTCTCCGTATTGTGTGCAGTCTCTTTTGCTGCTTTTGTTTCTCCAAACTGGGATAATTATGGTGTTTTTCCAGTCTCCTGGTGTCTTTTTTCTACCCAAACATGGTTAAATAGATTGTGTACCCATGCTGTTCCGACTTCTCTTGCTGCTTTAATTAGTTCATGTGGTATTTCCTTTTGTCCGGTGATTTATTCAATGGAGCTAATCTGACGGCTTCTTCAATTTCTTCTTTCAGTATGTCTGGTTCTACTTCTTCGATGGCATCAGTGCAGGTTTCTTGGATTCCTGTGGCATCTGGTGGGATGTTGAGACGTTGTTCGAAGTACTGCCTCCATCTTTTTTAATATTTGTTTTTCCCCCACTATTGGTTCTCCCTTTTCGCTGTTAATTATTTCAGTTGGATCAAAGATTTGCTCTGGTTCTCATTGCACTGATCTGTTGTGGAAGTTTCTAGTTGCCCCCTTGTAGGTTTTTATTTAGGGTTTCTCCATATTCCTCACATTCTTTTTGTTTTTCTCTCTTTATTATTCTATTCGCGTGTCTTCTTGCCATTCTATATTCTATGCAGTCACAATCCTGTTTGCCATTCACCCACTGTTTTTTTTTCCTTTTTGTCTTTTACAGCTTTCTTTGCCTCGGCGTTCCATCCATCCATCGTGTGCCATGCCAGAAAGGGTGGGCGGTCATGACTCATCATTTCACTCGATCACCAGATTCATAGATCAGTTCAGTGTTCTTGTCTCGACCATGCCATGTGGAAAGCCATCCAGGTATTTACTTCTCGGTCTTCCCCTTGGTCTGTTCCCTTCGATCTTGCCAGTTATCACCAAGTTCTCCAATTCATTTTTCTTTTCATAACATGCCGCCAACACCCCCACCCCCCAACAAAAAAAAAAATGACTGTCTACGTCTAATTTCTCTAATCAATTTACGATTTTCATTTGTCTCCTGTAGTACTTGGTCATTGGTTTTTCTGTCTATCCATGGTATTCTTTGCATTCTCCCCAGAAACCACATTTCTATAGCCATCAGATGTTTTTCAGCTTGACTGCTCACTGTCCAAGCTTCACATCCATACAAAAGTACAGGCTCTATGTAGCACCTCAACACTCTTTTTCTCGTTTCAATTGACATCATTTTATTGGTCAGTACTTTTTTCGTCTTGCTAAAGGCTATTTTCGCCATGGCGATTCTTGTTCTAATCTCTTCAAGGCATCTCCCATCAGATGTTATGACTGTTCGGAGATAATTGTACCGATTCACTTGCTGAAGAATATTCCCATTTACTTGTAAATTGCATTGTGGTATTTCTTTCTTCCTAGTGACGACCATAATCTGTGCCTTTTTACAATTTAATTCTAACCCTAGTTGTTCACTGTGTGCAACAACCGCATCTAATAATTGTTGCAGATCCTGCTCATTGTCTGCAATCAGTACTATATTATTTGCATGTCAAATGTTATTGATGTTTCGTCCTCCGATGATGATTCCATTTATATCTCCTACATTTCTAAAAATATTTCCACTAGCTTGTTATTTACTTTATCCGTGTGTTGCGTTGTTTCGTAGTTCCACATGTTCTCTTGGCAGTATTTAAAATGCTTGATTTGAACATCTCCCATTCGTCTTCCACTGTTTTTCTTTCTGGAGGTAGGTTTACAAAGATTTCATATTGTTCTTTCTCATAATATTTTTTCTCACTGCCTCGTCTTTGAGATTTTATAAGTTTACTAATTCGCATGGCATGTATTTGCCTGGTCTTTGCGGTCTTCTTCTGGTGGTTTTTATTATGGTAATAATTGCTTTATGGTCTGTGTTTATACATAAGTTAGGCACTGCCCTTGCATCTAATATATTTCTCTTTCTGTTATTTCTCATTAATATAAAATCAATGTGGCTTTTTTCGTGTCTAGATAGATCCCTTTGTATCAGGCGTATATTTGTGAGTCTTTATGTTTATAAAATGTGTTTGTTATATAGAGGTCTTGTTGACTGCATAGCTCTATCAGTCTACAGCCATTATAATTTCTTTCATTGTGTTGGTCTCCAAAAGCTCCAAGATATTTTCCCATGTCTGTTCTGTTACGTCCTATTCTTGTATTGCTACTTCTTTATTCTATTTAGTGTGTCATGGATGTCTTCGATGAACTCCTCGCATTCTTGCTCACTTTTGTGAGTATTACATGGTGCATTTGTGTGTGTGTGTGTGTGTGTGTGTGTGTGTGTGTGTTACATGGTGCGTTTGTGTCAGGTCTTAGTCAGATATGACTGAGCTACCGTATGACAGTAGACGGTACTACCTGCTTTCTCTTAGCGCCAAACCCGACACCCCACATTGTGCCAACGGTTTCGGGCGGAAGAGCGCAATTGAGAGGGTACAAGCCTTATCCTGGTGTGAGGAAATGCAACACGAAGACAAAATGTCATGACAGGACAGACCAGGCCCTAAGCTTTGGTTGGCAGCTGCTCTAGGATCGAAGCTCCGACTGGTGAACAGTTAGAGCATTGCTTTGCTGATCCGGCAGCTTCTGCAGCTTGTCTTGTTCCAGATGTATTGCCCCCGGAGTGAACTAGGCAAGCCGAGAGAGGGATCATGCTGCATGGGAAACACATGGTCTATATATCTTAGCCCAATCTTTGTGCTATGGAGAGGTATAACTCCATCCCTGGTTTTAACCGGTCTCGGAATAAAAGCGAGAGGTAGCAGTTCGGATTATAAGTCCTTGTCAATTGGCGTAGACATGGGGCGCCACGCGTTGCCTCTGACGGTGGGAGACACCTACAGGTGTCACTGATCAGCTACCGCCCGCCTCAAGCTGGGCAGTCCCCGGCCAAGTGGGTGCTGATCCGCCACATCCTGCCTGCTTCAATGGGTGCTTGGGGCTAGGACAAAATCTGAATCGTAGGCTGTTAAACCAATGCACCAGGTAATCCTAAAAAGAATAATAGAAACCTCAAGCTACGGCTTGCAACCTAGAACGTAAGAACCATGTTTCCAGGATTTTCCACTGACTTGACCAATATTGACGATGTGAGAAAAACTGCTGTGATTGATGCCGAACTCAATCGTCTTAACATTGATATTGCTGGCCTGCAGGAGACTCGCCTCGCTGAGGAAGGGTCACTCAGGGAAAACAATTACACCTTTTTTGGAAGGGTAGAGGGCAGGCAGAAAAAAGGCAACATGGTGTGGGCTTTGCAGTGAAGAATTCGCTACTGGGAATGATTGAAATTCCAGCATGGAGGTAAATGAAAGACTATTATCCCTGCGCTTGGCAACCTCTTGTGGTTTTGCCACCATTATCACTGCATATGCACCAACACTCGCTTCCTCTGATGATGTGAAGGATACGTTCTATGAGCAGCTAGACTCTGTGATCAAGGCAGTTCCAAAATCCGAATACATTTATATGCTCGGTGATTTCAATGCTCGTGTGGGCAAGGACTCGAGTTCACTGTCCAGTGTGCCTTGGAAAATACATCGGTCGCATGAATTCAAAATGGGCAAAGGCTGTTGAGCATTGCACCAGAAATGACCTATGTATTACAAACTCCTTTTTTAAACGAAAGAACTGCATAAGGTCACATGGAACATCCAAGATCCGGCCATTGACATCAGCTGGACTTCCATCATCACACGGAGACAATATCTGAACCAAACATAGTTAACTCGAAGTTACCACAGTGCTGACTGTGATACGGATCATTCTTTGGTTGTTGCAAGGGTTAGACTGAGACCAAAGAGAATCTACACAGCTAAACACAAATCTAGCCCCAGGATTAATATTAACACTCACGATCCTGATAAGTGCTTTGAGTTCCAACAGCAACGTGAAGACGCTTTCACTGATACATCAGAAAAGTGTACAGCAAGTGAAAAGTGGGGTAAACTTAAGGAAACTCTTTATAAAACAGCGGTAGGGGTTTACGACACTGTGGATCATAAGAGGCCAGGACTGGTTTACGGCAAACAGCCAGACACTGCAGTCCTTGATTAATAAAAGAAGATAGCTCTCTTAAGAAACAAGGAAAGAACAAAGCGTAACACTCTCAGTGAGCTGAAGCAAGCTAAGAAGGATGTGAAAAAGGCTGCCAGACAATGTGCAAATGACTATTGGATCAAGTTATAGTGAGTCCATTCAAAATGCAAGTGATAAGGGAAACATCAGAAGAAGCATGTATGAAGGGATAAAGAAAGCCTGTGAGCCAATGATCAAAAGAAGTGCACCACTGAAAACCTTGACCGGTGAAATCATCACTGGTAAGAAACAGCAGATTTATAGATGGATAGAGCACTATTTGGAGCTTTACTAAGTGAGACCAAACTAGCGGATGATACCCTCAATGCCACAGAGGACCTTGCCAACTCTTGACCACGTGGACACACTCCCCACTATAACAGAAGTTAAGTGTGCTATAAATGAGCTTGCGCCTGGCAAGGCTCCATGTAAGGATGGGATTCCAATAGAGGTAATCAGGAGTGGGCAAGACACACTCAGTCTACAGATCCACCAGCTAATAGCGCTATGCTACCGAGAAGGACAAGTCCCACAGGATTTCAAAGATTCAAACATCATAACACTGTACAAGAACAAGGGCGATAGGAGCGACTGCAACAACTATAGGGGTATCTCACTTCTGTGTATTGTTGGAAAAGTATTTGCCAGAATTGTTCTGCGCAGACTTCAAGTCCTAGGAGATCAAGTCTACCCCGAATCACAGTGTGGCTTCAGACAGAACCGGTCTACCATTGATATGATATTCTCATTGCGACAAATGCAAGAAAAAGGCCGTGAACAGAATGAGCCACTGTTTATTGCCTTCATCGACCTCACAAAGGCATTTGATTTGGTCAGTCGTGAGGGTCTGTTCAAGGTACTAAAGAAGATTGGCTGCCCACCAGTTCTTCTGTCCATTGTGGAATCGCTCCACACAGGCATGAAGGGTATAATCAAGTTTGATGGTGCTACTCCAGAAGAGTTTGAAATGAAGTGTGGAGTTAAACAAGGTTGTGTACTATCTCCCACCCTCTATGAAATATACTTTTCACTTCTACTGAAATATGCCTTTCGTGATCATGATTGTGGTACTGTATATACATTCACTCACTCTCAGATGGCGGACTCTACAATGCTCAGAGGTTGAAGGCCAATACCAAAATTAGGAGGATACTGATCAGAGAGATGCTCTTTGCAGATGATGCTGCAATTACGACCCACTCTGAGGAAGAATTACAAATCTACTATCTGCATTCTTCAATGCTTGTTGTGAAATATTTTATAACAATTAACAAAAGAAGACAGATTATGTAACAAGGTGCACATGGGGTACCGTCAATCTTTATTGACGACGCCGAACTAGAGATGGTAGACCATGTTACATATCTAGGATCAGAGGTAAATAGCAAATTATCCATAGATCAGGAAAACAACATCAGGATTGATAAGGTAGCAACAACAATGAACAGATTTAGAAAAAGTGTCTGGGAGAACAGGAAGCTTACTGCCAAAACTGAAGTCTTTGTCTATGCAGCCTGTGTCCTTAGTACTCTTCTTTATTGCAGTGAAGCCTGGACAATTTACTCACACCAAGATAAACGTTTAAACAGTTTTCATATGCGGTGTCTGCGAAGAATACTTGCTATTAAGTGGCAAGACAAAATCACAAATACTGAAGTATTGGAAAGATCAGGTTGTGTGGCGGTTTATTCCATGCTCAGTCTTCGTAGACTTAGATGGATAGGACATCTTAGGAGGATGGATGATGGTGGAATACCAAAGGACATCTTTTTTGGTGAATTACAGATGGGTAAGAGATCTCAGGGTCGGCCTCTACTACGATACAAAGATGTGTGTAAGCGGTACATGATTGATACAGGCATTGATAATGCACATTGGGAGCAAGTCGCCGCTGAACGTGTTGCATGGAGGGCACATATCAATAACGGAATAAAGGCAAAGGAGAACATGATTGCAGATAGATATAGGTCACACACGGATCGTGTGAGACGTAAGATGATACGTGATGGTGAAAATGACCATGTGTTCACATGGATTCACTGTGAACGAACATTTACAGCGCGAGATTATTTCTAATATTCTACTTGCTAGGCGCGAGAATCGGCAGCGGTTTTCTCTGCGTCGGTAACTTACGGGGTATGTGAGCCGGTCGCTCAGAAAGCAATGGCAAACTACTGAGCGTTATCTTGCCAAGAAATGATCAATCAGCCGAAAGATGCTGATGTTGACAGCGATGTCCTGTAAAGGATATGGGGAAAAAAGCCGTGGTTCAATGACTATTTCGACACCGTGTCTTGCCCTTTCTTGTTCCACTCCAGAGCAGACAAGCGTGGACCTCTTTTCATCGTCTCCCTTTTATTCTGGTGTGCGTTATTCCCATCAGTCAAATTTTCCGCGTTTTCATTGCTTTTATGAGTTCTTCTTTACTATTAGTGTGCCCTTTTTTTAAAACCAAAGGTCTATCTCATAGTCCTTTAACACTGTCGGGTCTATATCCATTTGGGTCAGGGGTCAGTCCGATTGCTTCTTAATTTGTCTTCGAGCAATATGAAAATTCCCAGCCGGGTTACTAGGCAGTCGCGGGTTTAGGAAGCATTACATTGATCTACCAATTAGATATCCCTTATCTATGATTACGGGAGTCACGCTAACGAAGTGACTAGATACTCATTTGCCGCCGAAGTGGTCCACTGAAATGTTTCGTATCAGAGTGGATTTGAATTGTAAAAAAATGACTTGGGCGCCCAAAGTGGTCATTGGATTGTTTAGTATCAGAGTGGATTTGAATTTGTTAAAACTGAGTTGGGCGCCCCAAACTGGACTTATCGTAGAATAGGTATCAGGGAATTGTTGGGAAGTAAAAGCTGCCGGTACGATCTATCTCATTTCATTATCTCATCTCATCTCATCATCTCAACTCATCTGATCATGCTCGTCTCATATCGCCATCCCATTATCTCATCTCATAACCAGATACCTTAACAGCATCTCATCATTTCATCTAATCTCATCTCCTTATCTCATCTCTCATCACATAATCTCATCTCATCTCATCTTCTTATCTCATCCAACTCATCTCATCATTTCATGCAGTATCTCATATCATTAATTCATCTCAGATCTATATCTCATCTCATAACCTCATCACATCATTTCATCTAATCTCACTGTCTCATATAATTATCTCATCTCATCATCTAATCTCACCATCTCATTCATCATTCTCATCAGCTCATCCACATCATCTCATAACCTCATCTCATCTCACATCTCATCTCACCATTTATTCTCATCATCTCATTATCTCATCTTCAGTCACAACTCATCTCATCCTCTCATCTCATATTGTTCCTCATGAACTTTGCAGCGTCGAGGTGAAATATGAACAGCTTTTACTAACTCTTTACTTACTCTTACTCATTTCTGATTCTATCACGTGTTTTCTTGATCACAATGCGAATGCTAATCAATAACAATTGAATTAATTTGAGTCAAGTTTCGAAATTAAAACACAATATTTGGTTTACTGATAATATTCAATGAGCGATGTACTACATAAATAAAGAATAGAAAAGGAAGAGAAAGAAACTGCATTGTGTAAAATCTTGAATAACATATGCAACATGTAACATGTTCTTATTTTTAAAAGTTACAAAAGTATAATGACTTACACAGAACTAAAATATAAAATGCATTTATGAATAACTGAGGAGTTGAAACAAGGAAACAAATCTCTTTGAAAACAAAAAGGGTTTAAAAGGCAAGCGAGTCGACTTCATTGCAACGGAGTATATCCCATATGGCCCGGTTTCTTTCCGCAGGGCAACCTGCCGAAAGCACGAACACGGTAGCTCCAGTGACGACCCCCAGTAGTCTCCAAGAAAATTGCGCTCGTAAACCGAACTTTGTAGGCCGGAATGGAACCCACAACCTTCAAACCGAGAGGCAGGCGGTGTAACCACTTCGCCATGGAGCCTCCCCTATATCTCTTGAATCCAGAGAAATAGAGTTTTTACAGAAGAAATAGTTTTACAGAAGAAATAGTTTTACAAAATAGAGTTTTACAGAATAGAGTTTTACTGAAGAAATAAAATTTTACAGAAGAAATTGAGTTTTTGCCAAGCATGTCAAACATTCCAAGATAATCAAACAATGTAATGCAGATATCCATTTTTTTTCTTTTTTAGTTGCGTTATCCCTAACGGGACGTTGCAGTCAACACCAGCATTATCAGCTGCTGTTGATGTACTAGGCAAGTGTTACGTTCAGTAGTTTGCCATCCAATAAAGAGACCAAAATGCACATGTAAAAAAAAAAAAGAGACCAAAATATACATTTTAAAAAGAGATAAGAACACCCACGCCAGTCAGCAAGGCACTTGATGATGATGATGATGATGATGATGATGATGATGATGATGATGATCATGATCATGATGATGATCATGATGATCATGATGATGAATTATATCTAATTTGTCATAAATTCATTACATATGTACAAGCACACCTGTTAATTAATAGATTATCACTAATATCACTATGTCCTATAACCTTTCATTTAATACATCAACAAGATATGCATTTAAAAACGGTTTAACGGGCAAGAGGGTCGACTTCACTGGGTTTTACCCCACATAGCTCGGTCTCTTTCAGCAAGACGGCCTGTCTCAAGCGTCGCACAAGCACGAACTCCGTAGCTCCAACGACGTCCCTCGAAGTCTCCGAGAAAATTTTCCTGGAATTAGAGAAAGGTAAACCCTTCCTCAAAATCAGTCCAGTGCACTCCATACTCTACTTAGCCTTTGTCGACCAAGAAAAGGCATTCGATAGAGTAGATAGAAACAAGCTGTGGGAAATCCTTAAATAATATGGAGTGAGTACACATCTAACAAACCTATGTAGAAGCTTATACAACAACAGTGAATGCACAGGGAGAGCAACTGGAGGGCACTCAGAACCCGTCACCATAAGATCTGGAGTACAACAAGGTTGTGTCCTGTCCCCTCTCTTGTTCATAACATATATAGACAACATATGTAAAGAAACCAGCCAAGCAGAGATAGCAAGAATACCGCATGACGAAAATACAGGAGAAGAAGCATCTGAAAATCTAACCATTAGAGAACTCCTGTTTACTGACGACCAAGCACTAATAGCAAAATCAGAAGCTGAATTACAAGACCACATGAATAGTCTAAACGAAATGTGTAGGGAACATAACATGAAAATTAGCACAAGCAAAACAGAGGTAATGACTATAACTAAAGAAGAAAAAACAACAACAATTCAACTAAACGAACATCCCTTGAAACAAGTAAAGAGTTTCAAGTACCTAGGAAGTATAATATCATCAAATGGCAGATCAGAAGACGAGATAAAATAGATGCAATAAGGCAAACCAACTCATTGGACAAATGTCACCAATACTAAAAAACAAACATGTATCAATAACTACTAAGAAAGCACTTTACAACACAATCTTCCTGCCAACTCTATGCTACCAATGCCAAACCTGGACAATGACAGAAAAGAGAAAAGAAAAATCACAACAACAGAAATGAGATTCCTGAGAAGAATACTCAACGTATCAAGAAGAGATAAGATCAGAAATGAAGAAATCAGGACTAAAGTGGGGTTATAGCAGCACTAGATTTTATTAGAAAGCAGCAAGTCAAATGGTTTGGCCATGCAAGTAGGTTACCAGT
Source organism: Cepaea nemoralis (assembly GCA_014155875.1). Taxonomy (NCBI): domain Eukaryota; kingdom Metazoa; phylum Mollusca; class Gastropoda; order Stylommatophora; family Helicidae; genus Cepaea; species Cepaea nemoralis. The sequence continues at coordinate 16,577 of JACEFZ010002331.1, forward strand.
CAACAGCATACCACAACAAGCAATGATGTACAGACCAGATGGAAACAGAGGAAGAGGCCGACCACGTAAACGTTGGACGGAGGGAATAGCAGAGTCCATGAGAATATCGATATATGAAGCCATAATCGGGCACTCTCACGATGTTATACTTCACCTCGACACCGCAAGGTACGAGAGGAGCATGTTGAGATGAGATGAGCACTACCTACCGTGTTTTCCCCGAAAAAAAAAAACAAAAACTGTCATTTTACTGCCAATATAGTACCTTGCGGTGTATTGCAGAGGGGTCTTTGAGCCTGAGGAATAAAGGCCGCCTGGCTAGTGCAGTCGCCGCGAACTGTGAAACAAAAAAAACCCTACCCCTATAATAAACCCAAGCACGATTTTTCAGGGTGCTCTAAATATAAGATCTACCCTTAAAATAAGCCCTAGATAAGCTCGTGAGGTGGAATGAGAGACTTGATGCCGAATGGCCAGTCGGAGTAAAGACGCCACTGGTGCGCACTTGATAATGAACGGATGTGGTTCATAATTCAATACGTCACTCGTGTGTAATAGTTACCAATGCATTACGAGCAGGCTACATGGACAAAGACATGCTCACTTAAGGAAAGCTTTATTGCTGTACATGAGAGACTGGGACCAATGATTCTATTGGAAATGGAGTCGCAAGAAATTCAGACCGGAATTCTGGATTTTCGAGAGTTGTGACGATGTTCCAGAAGAAGATAGCATGCCTGTATTTGAGTAAATGTAGAATTATTTTACATGAATAAATGTAGATTTTTGTATCTTATATATATATATATATATAATATATATATATATATATATATATATATATATATATATATATATATATATATATAACACACCCCCCCCCCCCCCCGAAAATAAGCCCATAGTGCACATTTGAAAGCTAAAATTAATTTTTTTTTGCACTCGCTCGCTTTGGACTCAAGCGTAGTCCATACACACTATTTATAGTAGTGATGGACTGAATTTTGCGTGTGGGTTAGCTTTCCCTATTAACAGTGTCCCTCGCCGTCAGGCGAACCCACTCCGACTTCAGAGGTACTTGTAATTTACGTCCCCAAGTCAAGGGCGATAGGTCAACATTTTAGTCCAGCTGTAAGATGTAGGGGTTGAACCGCTAACCTCGGCATCAGCACACCAGATGTTTAAGAACACGCGTTCTTATCCATTCGGCCATGCGGACCTGCGCTAAAATTAATATAAGACCCGGTCTTATTTTCGGGGAAACACGGTAGTAGTAGCACATGTTTTGAGCACGCGTGGGTTCACAACGAGTGAACAAACACAACTGCAATATATATGCACTATGTTTTACAAGCCGGTCTCTCTGGCTGTGGGGTTACAACACTTTCTCCGTAATCCCGTTTATCACGCAGAGTCTCGTAGCGGGCGAGAACTGGGAGCGGTTCGTCCCCCGCTGGTGACTTGCGGGATAACTGAGCCGGCCGCTCAAAAAGCAATGGCAAACTACTGAGCGTAATCTTGCCAAGAAATCAACATACAGCTGAAAGATGCTGATGTTGACAGCGATGTCCTGTAAAGGATATACAAAACATAAAACATGTTTTACAATCCTCCATTTAACACAGCAATACAAATGCACTATGTTCTACAATCCTCCTTTTTTCGGGGCGCTCACTCGCTTTGAACTTAAGCGTAGTCAATACACACTACTTCTAGTAGTGCTGGACTGAATTTTGCGTGTGGATTAGCTTTCTGTATTAACAGTGTCCCTCGCCACCAGGCAAACCCACTCCGACTTCAGAGGTACTTGTAATTTACGTCTCTAGATCAAGAACGATAGGTCAACATTTTAGTCCAACTATCCGGTGTAGGGGTTGAACCCCTTACCTCGACATCAACACACCGGATGTTAAAGAACACGCCACTCTCTATTCAGCCATGCTGACCTACCAATCATCCATTTAACACAGCAACAAACATGGTCTATGTTCCACAATCCTCCATTTAACACAGGAACAAACATGCTCTAAGTTCCACGATCCTACATTTAGCACAGGAGCAAATGAGCTCTAAGTTCCACAATCCTCCATTTAACACAGGAACAAACATGAAATATATTCTACAATCCTCCATTTAACACATCAACAAACATGCATTATGTTATACAACCCTTCATTTAAACAGCAATGAAAATGAACCATGTTCTACAACCCGCCATTTAACACACCAATAAACATGCACTATGTTCTACATCCTCCATTTAAATTAAAACAAAATATATGATACAAATCTCCACACCGCAAGGTACTATAGGCAGTAATGAACATTTTACAAATCTATGCCATATTCATGGTATATATATATATATATATATATATATATATATATATATATATATATATATATATATATATATATATATATATATATATATATATATATTCATAGCCATAGGTAGCCATAGGTAGGCTACGGTTATGACCAGTTTTGTGGAGATAAGTTTTAAAGAAAATTTGAACATGTTTCATGTCTTACATATTATTGGCGAGTGTGCGAATCTCCCGGTTTGATAATGCGATGAATAAATAATAATTTAAACAAAAACAACAAAGTGGAATGGGTCTCAATAAGAACACATTCACAAGTGATGGAATGCAGGTTAGGATTTGAATGTATTCATCATAAAATAAAAAACACACACAAATAAAAGACTCTAATGCTAAATATAGGGTGTATTGCTAATGACTGTGGAGTTTTTGAAAATCTTGCCGTTGCATGTTTTGTATTTACCCTCTGAGAACTCATGCAACTGTCAAAACTGTCATTTACTGCCAACATAGTACCTTGCGGTGTATGGCAGAGGGGTCTTTGAGCTGAACACATGCACCATAAAAGGTAAATACAAAACTTGGAACGGCATTATTTTCAAAAGCTCCACAGTCATTAAAAATACACCCTATACATTTAATTTGACTGATGTTTCGTGTGATAAGAAGAGGGATAGGAAACATAATTTTCATTGTTTATATTTTTATAACGTGGCTGTACTAGCAGTTTCTCTAATTGTATTACTGATGCATATATTATAGCTGCAATGCCCATTCTGTTACTTGTCTATGTAAGTTTCATTCCTAAAGATGTCAGATACTTCACACAAGTAACACCCAGAATAGTACAGGGTTATTCCTAAAGATGATGATACTTCACACAAGTAACATCCAGAATAGTACAGGGTTATTCCTAAAGATGATGATACTTCACACAAGTAACATCCAGAATAGTACAGGGTTATTCCTAAAGATGATGATACTTCACACAAGTAACATCCAGAATATAGTACAGGGTTATTCCTAAAGATGATGATACTTCACACAAGTAACATCCAGAATAGTACAGGGTTATTCCTAAAGATGATGATACTTCACACAAGTAACATCCAGAATAGTACAGGGTTATTCCTAAAGATGACAGATACTTCACACAAGTAAAAGCACACAAGTCCATGACAATATGTCACGAGAAGGAGAAAGCTAGAATATGTCACCACAGAGGCAGGTGGATACTAAGAAAGAAGATGCTGGATAGGTAATCATCATAACGTAGAGTAACTTGAGTACCCAGAAATGATTGGCAGTACAGGAGACAGAAGGCTGCGGACAGGAGGGATCACCAATGGCACTTGGCATGGACTATAAGAAGATTGGCAGTACAGGAGACGAAAGGCTAGGGACACACATAATCATTAAAGCTACACGACATGGACTGTAGAAAGATTGACAGTACAGGAGACTGAAGGCTCTGGACAGACATGATCACCAATACCACACGGCATGGACTATAAGAAGAGTGGCAGTACACGAGACAGAAGGTTGTGGGCAGACATGATCACCAACACCACACGGCATGGACTATAAGAAGAGTGGCAGTACACGAGACAGAAGGCTGTGGGCAGACATGATCACCAACACCACACGGCATGGACTATAAGAAGAGTGGCAGTACACGAGACAGAAGGCTGTGGACAGACATGATCACCAACGCCACACGGCATGGACTATAAGAAGATTGGCAGTACACGAGACAGAAGGCTGTGGACAGACATGGTCACCAACACCACACGGCATGGACTATAAGAAGCTTGCCAGCACATGAGGCAGAAAGGATGTGGACAGAAATGATCACCAACGTCACCCATTGAGGGCCACCATGTCTACATAAGTATGGGGCTAGCACTATATACTGAATGTGCCTCAATGTGTGGAAAATGTCCTTTACAGTTTGACTTAAGTTATTGGTGGTTGGGCGCATGTGGGACCAGGTGGAGAAAGAGACTGATATGTGGAGAGAATATGGCGGAGGGGTCGGCGGAGTTTCTGGCGAACATCAAAACAGAAGGGAAGACCACAAGTCAGATGGCAGCAGGAACGATTAGTAGTATGACTCTTCGTTGGCTGTTGAACGAGGGACGGAAGGCGTATGGAATGACCAGTGTACAGTGATGTCATTTCTTAGCTTAAATCAACTCAACTCTTAAGTTTATTGGACAAAGATGAACTAGTTGGTTGATAAACCCTCCGGAAGACTGAACTTATTCACTTGTACAGCCGATGCCTTGCTGTCAGATCATCTGAGGTTTAAAAAACTCCTGCATCTATTGCAGTGATATCGTTATAGAGGCTTCTCTACTGACCCAGTATCATAGTACCATATCCACGGTCGCTTGTGTTACATAGAACTCCTTCCCGTTCTTAAGTTCAGAAAACAGCTTTGTGTGCAAGAGAGGTACTGACACCTCCCATCTGCGGAAAGACATCAGAATGTAACCAGGTCATGCATGATCATGTGTATCCACCGTGTGCCATGCGTGGGCGTCCACATTTCGCCATCTTACACGATCACCAAAGTTTTGGATCAGCTCTGTGCTCTTGTCTTGACCATGCCATGTGGCCAAGCCATGCAGATATTTACGTCTCTGCCTTCTCCTTTTTCTTTCCCCCCAATCTTGCCAGCTGTGACCAAGTTCTCCAGTTTATTCCCCCCCCCCCTCATATCTGTCTAGTTAATCATGCGTGTAAGTACACTTGTTCCTGCAGCGAGGCGCTGTCGTTCATTGGGGGTGACAGGTTGGAATCACGATCGGTAACTATAGCTTTCCATTTGTATGTTGTCTCGTGCGTACTCCAGTCCTTAAGTCTTTCTGTTGCTTCTCTGAGCGCCAAACATTACATGTTTGTTTATTTATGAACCAATAATTCTTTCAGTCCTATGTTTAATTTCCCAAATAAGTATATTGTTTTCATTGGCTTCTTCTATGATTTGCTCATTGGTTTTTCTGTCTGGATATGGTATTCTTTGCATTTGCTTCAGATACCACATTCCCGCGGACATTAGACATTTCCACTGACATAGATCTTTTCACTGGCATTTGATATGTCCACTGCCAACAGATATTTCCACTGGACATTAAACAATACCACTGCATTAAACATTCCAACTGCCATTAAACATTACCACTGCCATTAAACATTTCCACAGACATTAAACATTACCACTGCCGTTAGACATTTCCACATGTGGATTGGCTGGGACAGAGGCCCATGTTGACCATGCTACCACCCAGTGGTTTTAGATATTCCTTTATCAACAGACTTCAGCCCAACACCCAAAGGGATGAGCAAAATAGATAAGAGGTCCCCCATGCCTGTTGCCGGATTTATAATCCCTGACCGGCTGAAAATCTTAAAGAGTACATTGTAGAATGGGCCACTGTCCAAGCACAGCTGCCAAAAAATATAAAAGTTATTAACAATAGAATAGTTATAATATGTAAAAAGTCTTATGTGAAGTTAAGGAGAAACCGCTACATTTATTTCCCAAGAATACAATCTACAGACACTCACAATGGTTCAAACAACTTACATCAGTCCCCAGATTGAATAAATGTATTTGACATGACTATGAATGTTGCCCATGGTATACAAGAACAGTTATAACAATCAATTAATTTAATTGATATTAAATCAATATCTTATAAACAGTTTATAAGTTATGGATCCTTTAACTATCTACACTCTGGGACATTGCCGAGACCCCGCCTTCCTCTCGTGATAAACTGCTGGGACAGAGCGCATGTCTTCCACCGTCTACCGGTATACTGGCTCCTGTGATGAACGATGCCTGGTCAGAGACTAAGAAAGCGATGCAGTCTGCCACTTCCTCTGGTTCTCCATACCTGCCCAGAGCGTGGGTGAATTGGCACGCTTCAGGTACTGCAACGAATAAACGCCAGATGTCCATTAAGTTACGGTGTAGTTTTAAACTGGAATAATTCTAGATGTTTCAGTATTACTAAAATAAAAGTCTTAAAAGTCGAGAGGATCGACTTCATTGCCCCGGGTTTTATCCCATATGCTCGGTCTCTTTCCGCAGGGCGACCTTCGGAAAGCGTCGCACAAAGCACGAACTCCGTAGCTCTAGCGACGACTTTTACTAAAATTACTAACATAAGTGTTGGTAACGTTGTGTAGCTTTACATTTTGATAACATAAGATTTGGCACGCTTCAGGTTCTGCAACAAACACACGCCAGGTGTCCATTAAGTTACGCTGTAGTTTTAAACTGGAATTACTGAAGGTGTATCGGTGTTACTAAACAACGTGTTGATAAAGTTACAAGGTAAATGTCAATTTCAATAACTGACGACATGGCAATGTTTCAAAACCAGTTGTTTGATAAATTGACTGTGCAGTTTAAAATTTTAATAAATGAAGATGCGCAAAACAAGGTGTCGGTAAAGTTACTGTCTAGTTTTAATCTATAATAACTGAGTTGCATCAATATTGCAAAACGAAGTAGTGATATAGTTAGTGTAATTTGAAAACTGTAATAATTGACGATGTAGAAGTATTACAGAAACGAGTTGTTGATACATTTACTGCGTAGTTTTAAACCGTAACATTTGAAGATTGCATGATAAATGATGTGTGGTGTCAATATTGCAAAAAATAAAGAGTTTGATATAGTCACTGTATTAACACTTTAAAAACTTTAATAAAGTTTATGAAGATGTATCAATGTTATAAAAAACAAGGTGTTGATAAGTTGCTGTGTAGTTTTTTAAACTTCAATAGCTGAAGATATGTCAATGTTCCAAGGACAATTGTTAATAAATTTACTGTAATTTTAAACTGTAAAAGCTGAGGATTGTGTCAGTGTACACAAAACAAACAAACAAACAAACAAACAAAAGAGAGAATCTGATAAAGTTACTGTGTAGTTTTTAAACTAGAGGAAAATTCAAAGAATACAATGAACAGGCAGCAAAACCAATGACCAAGTCCTACAAGAAACACATGAAAATCGTTCACTGATTAGAGAAATTAGACGTAGACAGTCAACATTATTTGGTCACGTTATGAGAAGAAATAAATTGGAGAACTTTATGACAACTGGGGAGATCGACGGGACGAGAATAAGGGGAAGGCAGAGAGGTAAATACCTGGATGGCTTTGCCACGTGGTAGGGTCGAGACAAGAACATTGAGCTGATCCACGACTCTGGTGATCGCGTGAGATGGCGAATATTGACCGCCCTCGCTTGTCGGCATGGCATATAATGAATGAATGATGTTTTAAGCTATAATAACTGAGATGTATCACTGATACAAAAACAAGATGTTGAGAAAGTTAATTAATTTGAAACGTTTTCTCGATGTTCATTGGTAGAACTGGTTAACGTGTGTGTCACTGAGATTAAAACAACAAACTGAAGTATCTGGGAATCACATTTGACAGGAGAGCCTGTCCTTCAAGGACCATGTGGAGGCGGTTGTGACAAGATCTCAAAAGGGACTCAATGCACTTAAAACTATGGCTGCAATCCACACAGAGTAGAGAATGCTTTTCACACTATACCAGCACTTGATCTTCTCAGTGATTGATTATGACTAGGACTGCTCACTGTCTCAAAGTGTCAACTGGTGAAATTAGAGCACATACAGAACGAAGCTATGCGAGAAACACCCCAGTAGTGTGTATGCGTTACATCCTTGGTCTGCCTACTGTTGCTGGTAGGCTCAAGGTGATGCAGGCGAAGGCATACCTCAGAGTAGCTGCAGACACAGATCACCCGTTGCATGAGGCGCTGGACGCAGTTAAGGGTCAGCGACTGATAAGAGGGAAATCATGGATGGCTCAGGCGGAGGATACGATCAGACAGGTGTGCATCTTGGAGAACATTAGGCGAGGAGAGGAGTGGGTCAGAGTGCCAGCGGAGCAGTCAGACTTGTGCAGAGTTATAATCACATTGAGCCGGGAGTGCAGGGAAGTGGCCAGCAGGGGCCACGGAAGTGGAAATCCAGCAACTAATTCAGGATAATGCTCGCCCGGGTGATGTGATTATATACACAGATGGTTCGGTGTTGAGAGGCAGGAGAAGTGCCTGGGGGTTCTTAGCAAAAGCTAATGGTCGACGTTTGGTGCAGGAGAGCCTGGCATATGATACCACAACATCTAGCTTAAGAATGGAGGTGGAGGCGGTCAGTGCAGCTTTCCGCTGGATGGAGAATACGATACACACACACACATCGTGATTGTAACTGACTCAGAAAGCATGCTGAGTAGGGTGAGGACAGGCAAGCTTCGTGCAGAGTGGCTTGCTTCGCTTCGGACGTCACGGGTGACAAGCATCGTCTGGATCTTTTCTCCGGGGCATGCTGGTGTGCTGGGGAATGAACAGGCGGACAGATTGGCTGGCTCTGCAAAACTTGGTGGAGTATTGATGCATGATAAGGCAGACGTGGTTGCGGCCTTGTGGGAGCACGTGTACACCTCGGAGGAGCAAATGGATCACCATGGTCTGGCAAGAATGCGACAGCGAGGAGTGACGAGGGGATCTGGCCGACGATCGACGCTCAGAGGAAAGGCGAGACGGACATATAATCAGATTGCTACTGGTACTATTAGTGTTGGAACTCTTCGCTGGCTGCTGAGGATGGGGACGGAGCGCTTATGGGAATGCCCCGAATGCTGTGATGTCGGTTCCTAAATCAATCAATCAATCAATCAATCATCAATCATGAGATTAAAACAGAATTTTGTCAAACAAAAACCTAGAGTCCGAAATTGAATTATTTCTTAGAATAAGTCACTGTCACTGAATGGCAGAAACGAGAGTGCTGAAATTGTATATAGAACCTGTTTTGCTCTATAGCAGTGAATCATTAGGAAGATCTTGGAAGAAATAGAATGTGATTTCCGAGATGAATATTGCAAATAACTGGGACTTGCAGAGTAGATAACAACGATTGCCTGAAAGAGGCTAATGAAAATAGAACATTTTATATATATGAAATAGAACATTTTATATATATAACATTTTATATATATGATATATATAGATATATGACAGAATATATGGTAATTTCAAGAGACGGAATGGCTAAAAACTCTGGCCACATACAAATAGATAATATGACCATTAAAAGAACGGAAACATACAAATACCTGGGTACAATCTTCAACTGCTCCAACATCATAAGGGAAGAAATACAAACTAGAATCAACTCTGGAAATAAGATATACTATGCACTACAACATCTACTAAAATCAAAGGCGCTATCTCGTAACACCAAAATCACAATATACAAAACACTGATCAGACCAGTTGTGCTGTATGGCTCTGAAACCTGGAGTACAACGAAAGGAGACGATGCCTTGTTACAAACCTTTGAGAACAAAATTTTAAGACGCATCTTTGGACCCATTAGGGATACACAAAGTGGAGAGTGGAAAAGAAGAAGTAACAAAGACATTTATGATTTGTTTAAGTCCCCGCTAATCACTGGTATCATGAAGGCTAATAGACTACAATGGCTGGGGCATATAGAAAGAATGGAAGATAATAGGGAAACAAAACTCGCTTACACTCAGGAAATAAATGACCGTAGACCCCGAGGTAGACCAAGAGGCGGTGGAGAGATAATATACATACAGACCTACAAGCACTTGGAATCAACGACTGGCAAGAGAAGGTCCACCAGAGAGACGAATGGAGACAGATTGTATTTGCAGCAAAGAACCTCAATGGCTCGGAATGCTGAAGAAGAAGATTATATATATAGCAGATGGACAGATGGGTAGAGCACTATTTGGAGCTTTACTCAAATGAGACCAAACTTGCGGATGATGCCCTCAACGCCATAGAGGCTCTACCAACTCTTGACCACCTGGACACACTTCCCATCATAACAGAAGTTAAGTGTGCTATAAATGAACTTGCATCTGGCAAGGCTCCAGGTAAGGATGGGATTCCAATAGAGGTTATCAGGAGTGGGCAAGACACACTCACTCTACAGATCAACCAGCTAATAGAGCTATGCTGGCGAGAAGGACATGCCCCACAGGAATTCAAAGATTCAAGCATCATAACACTGTACAAGAACAAGGGCGATCGGAGCGACTGCAACAACTATAGGGGTATCTCACTTCTATGTATTGTTGGAAAAGTATTTGCCAGAATTGTTCTGCACAGACTTCAAGTCCTAGGAGATCAAGTCTACCCCGAATCACAGTGTGGCTTTCGACAGAACCGGTCTACCATTGATATGATATTCTCATTGCGACAAATACAAGAAAATGCCGTGAACAGAATCAACCACTGTTTATTGCCTTCATCGACCTCACAAAGGCATTTGATTTGGTCAGTCGTGAGGGTCTGTTCAAGGCACTAAAGAAGATTGGCTGCCCACCAACTCTTCTGTCCATTGTGGAATCGTTCCACACAGGCATGAGAAAGAAATAATTAATCAGGCTGCTCCATGGCTATCTAGTCGTGAGGTAAGATTACTCACAAAAAGCCTCTAGCCATGACGAAAGCTTGCAGATGGCAAGTAAAATGGGCCGCGTGAGACTTGAGACGGACACAACTAGTAGTAAGTTGGATATTCATGGGCTTAATCTATAGTTCAGCCTTATAGATTTTGTCCCTAGTCAGTTTCTGACTATTTGGGGTTGCTCGCCTGTGAATAATACTTTCATCTAGGCGGTGGGCACCCCGACTTCTGACACTAGGATCAGTGGTAAATAGCAAATTATCCCTAGATCAGGAAATCAACATCCGGATTGGTAAGGCAGCAACAACAATGAACAGGTTAAGAAAAAGAGTCTGGGAGAACAGGAAGCTTACTGCCAAAACAAAAGTCCTTGTCTATCAAGCCTGTGTCCTTAGTACTCTTCTCTATGGCAGTGAAACCTGGACAACTTACTCACACCAAGAGAACAACTTAAACAGCTTTCATATGCGGTGTCTGCGAAGAATTCTTGGTATTAAGTGGCAAGACAAATCACAAATACTGAAGTATTGGAAAGATCAGGTTGTGTGACAGTTTATTCCATGCTCAGTCTTCGTAGACTTAGATGGATAGGACATCTTAGGAGG
>JACEFZ010002331.1:28035-50535 GCA_014155875.1 Cepaea nemoralis
CCCCGCACCCCGTCGTTAATTATTTTTATTTTTATTTATTTTATTTTATTTTTTAATAATTAATTAAAATTTTTATACACCCACTCAATAGTTATCTGCCCTTAGAAACATAAAATCTTAGAATTATCGCCCTTAGATATGACCTAGATACCACCCCGTACCCCACCCAACTACATGACCGAGGGGGAGTGAAAATCAGCCGAGGTCAAGGCCAATTGCCGGATTAATCCGGCAAAATCTAACCGAATCCTACATTGTATACTACTCTACTATACAGGCATCCTACGGACAGCCATACAGACACCCATACAGATGTCTCAACACTCATGTTTCACAGTCGCAAGATTTCTTGTTATCTTCTCCATTTCTTTGTTCTCCAGGTCTGTGCAATGAATTAAAGAGGCTAATGAAACTAGAACATTATATACAACAATAAGAAAGAGACAAACAGCTTACTTTGGTCATGTTATGAGAAGAGAGGCATTGGAGAACATCGTGACAACTGGAAAGATCAATGGAAAAAGAAGCAAAGGCAGACCAGAAATGAAGCTGAATAGACTGGGACGGTGGCACGGAGGAATATTATCAGCAGAGTTGATCCAGAACACCAAAGACCGAGATCTGTTGAATGACATGAACAGCCGACATGGCACTTGAGGATGATGATGACGAGGTCTGTACAGCAGAGGATTCGGCGTTACCGAAGTGGATAGACTCTGGCTTGCCGGCCCGTTGGTCGTGGGTTAGAATCCACATGGTGACAGAGTTGTACAACTGACCTGAGCTCTCAGATCAACATTAGTACCAGGAAGTGTCAGGCGAAGTGGGGGAGGCTGGCGTGGGATTGACATCACCACCGCTGGGGTGGCCGTTGGTCTACACAAATATGGGTCCCGCACCATATGCCCAGGGCGTTTCAAGGTCACGGGGAATATCGGGGAGGTGGGGGGGGGGAGCCGCCGGCTTTATTCTAACCTGACCATCATCCGAGAGGCGATTGGTCGATCAATGTGGATTTAGCATGACATGTACAATGTTCCTGTACATGTGCCAAACGGTCAACGACTGCCTGTGGCTCCTGGATGGAATGTGCATACATTGTTCCTGTAGATGTGTGGCACCTGGTGATCGAATGTGCCCACATTGTTCCTGTAGATGTGTGGCTCCTGGTGGTCGAATCTGCCCACATTGTTCCTGTAGCTGTGTGGCTCCTGGTAGTAGAATCTGCCCACATTGTTTCTGTAGCTGGCTGAATAAACAGCTGGCCACTGCACGAGCAGGGACACGACACAAACACACAAGGCAGGTAGGCAGACCGACATACAGACAGATAACAGTTCACCGAGACAGTAAGATAGACGTACGTAGACGCATAAAGCCAATATGACATAAAGATGGCAGGACATTAAAAAAAAAAAAAAGAAGACATATTGGTATCCGAGAGGGGATATCGAAAATAAGTAATAGTGTTTGTGTAAATCGGATTACTGTTCAGATACTGAGTTAAGTATTTTTGTTTTGTCTGTTATTTGATACTTTGTATTTCTTCGCCATCGATAACAGTTCACCGAGACAGTAAGATAGACGTACGTAGACGCATAAAGCCAATATGACATAAAGATGGCAGGACATTTAAAAAAAAAAAAAAGACATATTGGTATCCGAGAGGGGATATCGAAAATAAGTAATAGTGTTTGTGTAAATCGGATTACTGTTCAGATACTGAGTTAAGTATTTTTGTTTTGTCTGTTATTTGATACTTTGTATTTCTTCGCCATCGATAATGACTTGTACGCATATAAACAGCTCCCCAATTGATATTTATAATAAAGACTATATACAGGGCTTCCCAATTAATATTTGTGATAAAGACTTGTGTCGCTTGTCGTCCCTGGAGGAAAGTGGACTCGACAAGCACACCCTTAATATCCTTCTACTATTGGAACTATTGTATGACTTTTGTCTACACTCCTCCTTTCTGTCTTCCATTCTCTCTCTCTCTCTCTCTCTCTCTCTCTCTCTCTCTCTCTCTCTCTCTCTCTCTCTCTCTCTCTCTCTCTCTCTCTCTCTCTCTTAATCCTTCATAACATACCCTGACAACAGTTTCCTCCAACAATTAATAAAATGTTTATTGTTGAAAACTATGTCAGCTGTATGTATTGAATGTGTATATGTAATTGGTAGTGTCTGCTAGTGTGAGTGCAAGATAGGACTCTGGAATTCGTATGTGCCGTATACTTTCTCCCGTTTTCATACGGCCATGCAACAAGACGTCACACATATAACTGGACAGCTCTCACCCTGGATGCTCCGTTCTGCTTGAGTCTGGAGGTAAATCCGTTATTGAAAAAAACTGTTCACCGCTGGATCACCGTAGATTAATGTGATAACGGTAAGTCTTATGCCTAGACCGAGTTTTCTTTGATTATTAGTTAGTTAATAAATCCATCATGGAAAACACATCGCTACTGTCCAGCACTGTCTATTGTTACTGTAAACGTTCTACACACGGTCTTCCGTTAAGTTTATGAACACCTTTTGTACGCATGGAAACTCTTCGTGAATTATTCATTTGTTTCTTTATATTAATTTACAGTGTCAATATTTTCAGTTCTAGGTCATCCTGCCTTTTTACAATGACAGTTCTTTCCATGGTTTTCTAAACTTTCTCTGCACAAGTGAAGTGCCTTTATAAATTGAAAGTCCTTTCCCTGGTTTATCAACAAAGCTTTCTCTGTACAAGAGACGTAGACTGTCTATCTTCTCTGATATGTCAGGAAGGTGTAATTGGAACCTGTGAGATATATATTTAATCAGGTGATATGAATCTGCTTCATACTAATTCTTATGTGAGTGCCTTTCTCCAGCCGTAATGAAAAGCTTCCGAAAGATACTCTGACATAAGACAGAAGAATTCACTAAAATCTAAACTATTCGCTAATAGAAAGAAATGGTAAACGCTAAGCACAAACACCTATTTCCCTATGCTAAACTATTACGCCAAGGTTAGGTTACCTTATATATATAATTTATGTTAATCCAAGAATTGAAATCAATCAGCACATAAGCACTTCTATCCCATCGCCTTTAAACAATAAGGGATGATTTCTTTACTATTTCAGGATACATAAATCCAGTTTTCCGCCCAGTTTGGTAGCACACACTAACTACAAAAACAAGTGTCCACCAATTTATACCGAGTGTCCAATTCTCTGTTGTTTTTGATCCACAATCAAATTTTCCGTAATTCCCCCACATCAAAAGTCTGTGAAGTCACGTAGTCGTTAGTTGCCCGCTCCCTTCCGTTCCTCCGCTGGTCCCCACGTTCACCCCTCGTCGTACATCAAAGAGTTCTAACTCTTTGATCACCGTCTTCGTGTGTTTCCCCGTTCCCGACGTCTCCGTGTTGTTTTGTCCGTTGACATCGCTGGTCAATGACTCCTCACAATGTATCCTATTTTTATACCATTCGGTCAATGATCTTCAATTTATCCTCATCTCAGACTGAAGTACTCGATTGTTATTCTGACTCACGGTCCATAATTTTCCATTCTCATATATTGCAATTTTATATGTAAGTTATCAAGGAATCACTAAACTCCCAGTTTCCCGTGACAACTTGTTCATACATAAAGGGCTTCCCAAGTGATATTTTTATACAGACGAGGGTCGATACGTTGGTCTGATCTGGGTGTCTTTCCTCTCATCTACTTTCCTAATCATATGTTATCTTGTATTACGGTTTGCAGATTTTACAGATAGACAAACAGATAAGCAGATAGGCATACAGACAACCATACAGACAGACAGTCATGCAGATAGCTATACAGATATCTACTACAGATAGCCATACAGACAGCCATACTGCCTGTCAGCAACTTGCTTGCTACAGGTCTTTCAGGACTCCCCTACTTTTGCACCGCACGAAATAACAACTCGTGTCATTTGCAAAAGGAATGCAATTTATTTAGAGCTGGCAATTTACAAGCTCTGCGAGCGGTATGCTTATTGACATTAAACAACATGAATGCAATGAAGTGGTGAGAAATGATGCTAGTAATCACAATCTAAATCTAAAGCCTAATATTTAACTATTGCCTAGAAACTTATAGCATTTGTCAAGAACACGTCTACTCTCTAATCGTCTCCAGTCGGGTCTGTCCACACGCTACACATTGCGTGGTCAAGCACGGACGCTGTCCCCTCCGTGCAGTAGCGAGTCTTGCGTGCATGGAGTCCCAAGCACGCTGGCTCGTGAACTTGAGTAACCGGGCACTTCACGGTTACTCGTAAGGCCAAGCTTCCCAATGGCTTGTGGAAGCCCTCGCTCACTTGTCCTTATTGCCCCCTTGGTTGACACAAATGTGTCCCCTTGTGAAGCTATTTATAGCGCTGGTGTCTCTCCTGTCTGGTGTCTCCCTACTAGACTTGTGTTAACTCTTATTAACTCTCTAAAGTGACAGGCTCCCCTCCTCTCTGTGAAGTGTTACTCCCCTTTAACTCATGTTTGTAACACGTATGGTCACAAAGAAAAATTGGATGTCCAATTTTGTCAGATATCCAATAAGTTATAAATCTCTCGTTTTGGGGATAGAACAACTCTCTTCTTCCTTTACTCACACTGTTCTATCTTTTCACTCGGCTAATTGAGTAGCCCATGTATCAGTATAGTTGGTTCTATAGATATCTTTGGGAATTGTTTTGAACCGGATCCGTTGTCTTATGACTTATGTCCTGGCTTCCGTCGTTTGACCCTATGTCTTTTGACTTTCACCCGTTGACTTCTGTCTCGACCTGTCCTCATATTGCCCAAAATGACAACCCAAATACAAGTTGACTCTGTTATGAGTGCAACACATGAGCATAAAATGTTCATGTTCCCATTAATATCCCCTCCAACTCATATACATACTGTTCCACTCTTCACCTTCTCGCTTCCGCTTGTGAAAAGCTATTCTCAATGTTACATTAAGGTTTTAAAGAAGTTATTGTGTCCCCTGAATTTAAGTTGTTGTTCTTTGAAACAAATAGTGTGTGCAACTTTTATGTGTTTGTTTTCCTGTTTGTTTGCGTGTTTTCTAATAAACTACAGTGTACTTAACTTGCTAACCTGTGTATGTGTTAGTGTATTAAATGTGTGTATTCCTTCGAGCGCCGTAAATCGGTTTATTGTGGTTACAAATGTTTGTTATTCTTATTTATGACCACAACTCCGCTTTAAGAAGCTCAAAGTATATTCCCTATCTAATCTATTAAAGTATGGCAGTAACACACATAAAAACTTGACAACACATTGGTTACACAGATGACACAGACAAGTCAAAATAAGACGTTTTCAGCGGTGAAAAAATTTGCCGCTACCTTTCTCTCTCACTTTCTTTCCATGTTTACTCATTTTCACATTCTCTCCTCTCATTTATACCTCTTTTATACATCTTTCACTCGCTTTCATACTCTCCTTTTGCTAAAACATTCACTCGTCATTAAAATATGTTTCATAGCATCAAATAAATGAACATTACATATTTACAATAAATGATTGGCTGAATTATAACAGTATTCACGCCAAATGACTGTGCGGTTTGTTTGCACGTGTCATGTCTATACAAAATATACAAGGTTATGAGGATGGTTTGTCACCGGTCCTGTAATAGTAACTAATATGATTTGGTGTGCTGTCCTAAATTATCCCAAGGGAAATAATCTAACTACTTAATTTATTTAAGAGAATTGAGTTAACTACCTTAAAGTGTTATTTGTAAATAAGATGATGTTAATTCCTAAATGGTTGGGTTAGTTTAGAAATGATATTTCAGATAAATGAATTTATAAATGATTATGATTATGCGGTGATAAACTAATGTCATATCTAACAATTGTATTTCTATCATTGGTGTTACCGTAAATGGTTTATTAACTAAATGATGGTGATTTCTAACTACCACATGACATAAATAAAGTTATATATGCATTTGAACATTTTGCAATTCAATTATTCATAGAAAAATGAAGTTATGTGTACTGTTAATAAAATTATATATATATATATATATATATATATATATATATATATATATATATATATATATATATATCAGTTACATTTCTATATCTAATTACACTAACTGAAGTCCTCCTTTCCGGTGTGAAGATGGAGCAATGTTCTTTGTAGACTATTATAACATAGTTC
Source organism: Cepaea nemoralis (assembly GCA_014155875.1). Lineage (NCBI taxonomy): Eukaryota > Metazoa > Mollusca > Gastropoda > Stylommatophora > Helicidae > Cepaea > Cepaea nemoralis. The sequence continues at coordinate 34,226 of JACEFZ010002331.1, forward strand.
ATTTCGGCAAAGTCTTCTATGCTCTCCTTCATGGATAGTGTATAAATATAGTTCCCTACTAACTTATGTAGGTTCATAGCTAACACTTCAACGTTAATATAGCTTATGTGTGTGTCAGCGCATGTTACTTCTGCGTCTGTTCGTTACACTTTTCACTGCACTGTTACTTTCACACAGTTTACATGTTTGGCGATGATAACGCACTTACAGTGTATCTTAATCACCACATACGGCACTGAGTTACCTAACATTTACAGTGTCACTGTTTCTGGTGATCTGTGGTCGATCCCTTCCTGCAAATCAGGTATTTCAATGGTTGACGGTCGACTCAAAATGTCTGCAACAGTGTTCAATCTTCCCTTTAAGTGCTGGATGGTAAATGTGTAATTTTGGAGAATCAAAGCCCACCTGTAGACTCTGTTATTGTGGGGAATTCCAGACTGCATCACAGACAACGGAGAATTATCGGTTTCGATCACAAACTGTGCTCCTGCCAAAAATCTATGAAATTTCTTAACACAATAGATCAAACTGAGGCCCTCCAATTCTGATGCTGAGTATCTAGATTCAGCAGGGCTAATTTTCCGACTTACGTACATTACTGGGTGAAACTTCCCTTCGTAGAACTGTCCTAGTATCCCAGATATGGAGATGGCACTCGCATCTGTACGTAAAAAATAGGTAAGTTTTGGATTAGGCATACGAAGGATAGGTGGAACGCTAAAAGGTATTTCAATTTTGATAACGCGCTAATTAATCCTGCATCTTGTACAGATAATTTAGCCGAAGCTTTTAAGATGTTAGAAAAAACACTGGTGATTTCCGCCAGATTTGGAATAAATTTACTATAGTAGTTTACCAGACCCAGTAAACTTCCGGACCTGTTTCTTGGTCGTTGGCATTGTCAAATTCAGAATCTTGGTGACGACTCTGTCATCTGTTCTTAATTGGCCCCTGCAGATGGTATGACCTAGGAAGTCAATTTGTTCCATGCCCAACTCTACTTTGGTCGGCTTAACTGTAAGCCCAAATACTCGTAACCTGTCGAAGACTTGTCGTAGTTTCAGTAGGTGTGAAGTCCAGTCTTCCGTATGGATACATATGTCGTCTATATATGTAGAAATATTGGTCATCCCATGGAGAAGATCCCTAGTTAGACGGACGAAAGTTGCTGGAGCGTTACGAAGGCCAAAAGGAAGAAAGCGCCACTCATATAGACCTAAAGGAGTGGAGAAAGCTGTTAAAGGAATCGAATTTATTTCCATCGGGACCTGCCAATAACCTTTCGTGAGGTCAAGCTTACTAAATATGCGAGATGTAGACATGTCCAAGATCAAATCCTCGCATGCTGGGATTGGTTCAGCATCAATTTTGGTTATTTTGTTTAAACGGCGATAATCGACGCAGAGTCGAATAGTTGAGTCCTTTTTGGCGACAAGGACAATAGGGAAAGAATACTCTGACTGAGATTTCTGAATAATTCCGCTCGACTCGAGAGATAGTAGTTCTTTGTCGAGGTTCGACCTATAGTTTAGAGGGATAGAATAAGGTCGACACTTGATTGGTGTGTTGTCAGTCAGAATAATAGAATGTTCTATTCTGTCTGTCTTTCCTGGGATGTCGGAGAAAATGTCTCTGTATTCCGTCACTAGCTCTATTATTTGTCGTCGTTGGTCGTCTGTAAGTTTAGTTTCTATCTTTATGCTGTCAATGGTCGCAGTCGTGTCTACAGTAGGGACTGGTAATTCCATCTCGTCTTCGTCTGTCTCGTTCAATACTGTTGTGGTACTAGCTGCGTGTGCTGTTACCTGGCTAAGTGTGTTTGCGTTGTCGCTGTCGTGTGTCGCCCTACCTAGTGAAGTTGTGTTGTGTACGTCTGTCGTCCGATTACTTGGTGTTGGTGCATTTTGTTCGTCTGTCTGTTGTTCTTGTCGTGAGAAGTATGGTTTCAGCATGTTGATATGAAATATCTTTAATTTTCCTTTTATCGATATTTCATAATCCACATCTGATATTTTACGTTCAACGTTGAATGGCCCTTGCCAAGATGTTAGTAACAAATTACGTTTATCAGGTAGTAGAAGCAAAACCTTCTGATTTGGTTCAAGGTGAATAGTTTTAGCACCCTTATTTGCATAGTCGCGGTACATCTGTCCTTTCCTCTCCAAAGATGCCTTGGCTATTACACACGCTTTCATTATTCTATCGCGTGTCTCCGTTACCATCTCATACGGTGTTACTGCTGTTGGATTGTCTGGTAAGCTAGTAATTAGTTGATGGTAAATGGTTAGGGGTCCTCGAGGGTTCGCCCCATAAACTAACTCAAAAGGTGAGAAACCCGTACTCGAGTGCGGAATTTCTCTATGGGCAAATAGCACTGCTGGCAATAGTGTGTCCCAATCAGATGGGTTCTCCGCTGTTACTTTAGCCAGCATGTGTTTGAGATCCCCGTTAATTTTTTCTATGATCCCGTTGCTCATTGGGTGGTACGGGGTACAGAAATGCTGCTCTACTCCTAACAATTTTGTTAAGGCTTGCGTAGCAGCCGAAATAAACTGCGTTCCCCGATCTGATAAGATAGATCGTGGGAAGCCAAAGCAAGAAAATAGGTGCAAAAATACATTTGCCACATCTTTGGAGGTGATGTATTTTAGTGGAATAGCTTCGATCCACCTGGTGCATAGATCCACGAGAGTAAGTATGTATCGGTTTCCTTGGCTTGACACCTGATTTAGGGGTCCAACAATATCGACCGCTACACACTCAAATGGTCTAGATGCTAATAATGACCGTTGAACTTCGGCCGTCACATGCTTTCCCTTTCGTACAAGATGTTGACAAATAGTACACGAACGACAGAAAAATTTTATGTCAGAACAGAATTTAGGCCAGTAAAAGTGTGACAAAACTCTGGCTCGCGTTTTATCATAGGCCAAATGTCCAGCAAACGGTGACTCGTGTGCGATCTTTATCACATTTTGTCGGTATGTTATAGGTAACACCGTCTGCTGAATTTCATGGTTATTATTTGTGTAATAACGCATGAGAATTCCGTTAAATTTCTGAAGTACCAAGATGCATTTTTAGTCACTTTCGCTTGCTCACCCAACAATTTAAAATAAGGTGCGATAGTTTGGTCGGTGCTTTGTGCCTCGATAAATTTCTGTCGAGAAGTGTTGGTATCTGCACCACTTGGTGTTAATAGCTGTAGCATTTCATTTTGTAAGTCAGTATAGTTTGTTTGTGTATCTGACCTTGTTACAGCGTTAGCCATGTGTGTATGTTTCCAGGCTCTTATGTCGTCGTCTGTACATTGTTTCAATGAATCTAGGCATCCTAAAATGAGATCCGTGCATGGATCTTGCAGGATTGCGCAAGTAAATGTGCCGGTAAGGAACGGGGTATTGATATGCGCTTTTGCCAGTGGGTATTTCTCAATGGTTCCAGAGAAAGTACGGCATTTGACAAATTCACCCGTGTAATCTTCTGGTCTAGCAAGTTCTTTCCTTAAACCCAGTAGAGTGCTTCCGCTATCAATTAAACATTGGCATGGTTGATCATTGACCAGTGCATCGTAGAACTTAAGTTTACCTCTGGAGGCACTCGCTGCGTTAGCATCTTCATTTGAACATGGTATTACGTGCCCACATTTCAATTTACCATCCGCATGAAACTGGTGGCATACGTCACATTTCTTAAAATCTAATATGTCTGTTACTACTGCTACACTCTCACATTCACTCGTTGGTAACACATTCACAAGTTCCGGATCAATGTCACTCTCATCGTCTGATGACGTATCGATGAGTGCTGCATTATTTGCCTTCATTCGTTGTCTACCAATACATTTATTACTATAAGTGGCCATAACTGGAACAAAAGTAACATTTAACAGCACGTTTAAATGATGTTCTTCTGCTTTCTTGCTTCTTTAACACTGCTTCTAAGTGTGACGGATATGCGGGTTTTTTATCACACATAGAGTAGCTAGGATGAAAAAGACTACAATATCCACATCGAGGTGGCTTCTGATATGGTTTGTCCTTCTTACGGTAATCTTTCTGATTGTAAGATCTATCAGGTACTTTGTTTGCAAAAGCAGTGATTTCTGTATCATGTGTTGTAGATTTAAATATGTCCCGATTAGATGAAAAATATGCTGACCCCCGTTTTTCTAATTGCTGAATGGATTCAATATCTGACTGTTGGAGAAACTTCGCAAAAGGGGTAGGAACGGTAGATATCACCTTGTCCATTACCATAAGATCTTCTAATTTTTCATAGTTGTTACCCACTTTCGCCGCTCTAGTCCACTTTTTAAATGTGCTCTGCACGTTAGAGATGTTGTCTAAGAAGGTTTCAGTTGCTTTTGGCTTAATTTGGGAGAACTGAATTTGGTACCCAGTGGCGTCTAAAAGAAAGTGTTGCATTATCCTATCGTGAATGTACTGATAATTGTTCCTTAGCTCTGTAGGTATGGATTCTATTACTTTTAACGGCTCCCCACTGAGGTTTCTCATGTAGATCATTGCCCAGTCATCCAAAGGTATTTTCTGCGTCTTTAGTTGGAATTCTATGTTCTCAGTCCATGCGCTAACTGAATCCCCTACGCTATATGGTTTGATAAGGCCTTTATACTTACTAAATTTGTTCTGTTCTTCTTGGCTCTTTTGTTTGCTAGAGGCTATCTGTATGTTAGAATCTACCTCCATTTCCTTCATCTTTAATTTAGTCTCTGAGTCTACTTGTATCTGCTTTTGTTTGGTGGCATGATCTAAGTCTAACTGTTTCTGTTTGGTAACTTGATCTAACTCTAACTGTTTCTGTTTGGTAGCTTCCTCGACCTCTTTCATTTCTTTTTGATGCTGCCTTTCTAATGCTCTTTCGTCTCTCTCTAGAGCAGCTTTTCTTTCTGTTTCTTCTCTATGTCGAGCTATTTCTTCTTTATATTTTGATCCGCCCACTTCTCTAACTTCTCTCCAGTGTGACCCATTTCTTTACCTGCCTGGATACAATCACTTAATGACGTCATTTTGTGGCTTATTTTAGTTCAAAATGATATCACAGTAATATTCACACAATGATTTGTAATAATGTGTTAGTAAATATACATCTTTACTGAAAAAGAAGATGCATGATTAATTTAGAGCATACCAAAATATTCTGAAAATATACTCATCTAATTTTTTGGAAAATACGGTTCTTGGGATGTTCCACCGCTGTCTTCCACACTCACAAAATGATTGACTTGATAACACAATGGATGCTTCTGTTTAGTAGAGCATCAAAAATTAGACACACGCATATGTTGTAAATACAAATTTATCTTTCATGCGAATGATGAATGAAAAAATGTGATAGATAATGATAAATGGTGTTAATGAATGAATGATATGATCGTCTGAATGATTGTTATGATACGTAAGATGATTCGTCGTATGACAGTCGATGTCGTCTTGTCTTCACTTTCTGACTAGTTTGGTATAACTTCGTTCTAGGCTTCAGTTCAGTAGCTAATCTATTTACTGAATATAAAGAATGGTGACATTGATGGCTGTATCACACAAAATGAAATGTACACGATGGTTAGGTTGATAATATTTACTGATGATTGTATACATTTTCATTAATTTCCGTAGAATAACACACTTTCAAAATTAATTTTCGTAGAATTTCACAATTTATAATTTACTTTTGCTTCATTGTGGTTCAAGCTCCACAAATGGTATGATCGTAATAATTCACAAGAGAAAATTATTTCTGCCATATATGCAAACAAATTTACATTACTTTCAAATATTTTAACACAGCAATGATGTTGAATCGTGCAATTGTCTGCTGGCGTTGGTTCAGTGGCTTCTGACACCAATTGGGGTCCTGCCTGTCAGCAACTTGCTTGCTACAGGTCTTTCAGGACTCCCCTACTTTTGCACCGCACGAAATAACAACTCGTGTCATTTGCAAAAGGAATGCAATTTATTTAGAGCTGGCAATTTACAAGCTCTGCGAGCGGTATGCTTCATTAACATTAAACAACATGAATGCAATGAAGTGGTGAGAAATGATGCTAGTAATCACAATCTAAATCTACAGCCTAATATTTAACTATTGCCTAGAAACTTATAGCATTTGTCAAGAACACGTCTACTCTCTAATCGTCTCCAGTCGGGTCTGTCCACACGCTACACATTGCGTGGTCAAGCACGGACGCTGTCCCTTCCGTGCAGTAGCGAGTCTTGCGTGCATGGAGTCCCATGCACGCTGGCTCGCGAACTTGAGTAACCGGGCACTTCACGGTTACTCGCAAGGCCAAGCTTCCCAATGGCTTGGGGAAGCCCTCGCTCACTTGTCCTTATTGCCCCCTTGGTTGACACAAATGTGTCCCCTTGTGAAGCTATTTATAGCGCTGGTGTCTCTCCTGTCTGGTGTCTCCCTACTAGACTTGTGTTAACTCTTATTAACTCTCTAAAGCCTTATTGGAGATTCTGACACTGATATCCATACGGACATTCATACAGATATCCATACAGACAGCCATACAAACATCCATACGGACATCCATACAGACATCCATACAGACATCCATACATACAACCATACATACAAACATACATACATCCATACAGACATCCATACAGACAACTACACATACAATCTTACATACATTCCATACAGACATCCATACAGACAACCATGCGTATAGCCATACAGACAACCAAAAAGACATCCATACAGAAATCCATACAGACATTCATACGGGCATCCATACAGACAACCATACAGACATTCCATAAAGACAACCATACAGACAACCATACAGACAACCATACAGACATCAATACAGACATCCATACAGGCATCCATACAGACATCCATACATACAACCATACAGGCATCCATACAGACAACCATACAGACATCCATACAGACATCCATACAGACAGCCATACATACAGCCATACAGAGAGTCATACATACAACCATACAGACAGCCATACAGACAACCATACAGACAGCCATACAGAAATCCATACAGACAACCATACAGACAAACATACAGACAACATACATATATCCATACACACATCCATAAAGACAAACATACAGACAACCATACAGTCATCCATACAGACATCCGAACAGACAACCATACAGACATCCGAACAGACAACCATACAGACATCCATACAAACATCCATACAGACATCCATACAGGCAACCATACAGACATCAATACAGACATCCATACGGACACCCATACAGACATCCATACAAACAACCATACAGACAACCATACAGACAACCATACAGACAATCATACAGACATCCATACAGACATCCATACAGACATCCATACAGACAGCATACAGACATCCATACATACATCCATACAGACATCCATACAAACATCCATACATACAACCATACAGTCATCCATACAGACATCCATACAGACATCCATACAGATATCCATACAGACAGCCATACATACAAACATACAGACATCCATACAGACATCCATACTGCATCCATACAGGCAACCATACAGACATCCATACAGACAGCCATACAGGCATCCATACAGACATCCATACAGACAACCATACAGACAACCATGCAGACATCCATACAGACAACCAAACATACACCCATACAGACATCCATACAGACATCCATACAGACATCCATACAGATATCCATACAGACATCCATACAGACACCCATACAGACATCCATGCATACAACCATACATACAACCATACAAACATCCATACAGACATCCATACAGACATCCATACATACAACCATACAGACATCCATACATACATCCATACAGACATCCATACAGGCATCCATACATACATCCATACAGACATCCATACAGGCAACCATACAGAGAGCCATACAGACATCCATACAGACATCCATACAGGCAACCATACAGAGAGCCATACAGACAGCCATACAGACATCCATACAGACAACCATACAGACATCCATACAGACATCCATACAGACATCCATACAGACATCCATACATACATCCATACAGACATCCATACATACATCTATACAGACATCCATACATGCATCCATACAGACATCCATACAGACATCCATACAGGCATCCATACAGACATCCATACAGACATCCATACAGACATCCATACAGACATCCATACAGACATCCATACAGACATCCATACAGACATCCATACAGACATCCATACAGACATCCATACAGGCTTCCATACAGACATCCATACAGACATCCATACAGACATCCATACATACAACCATACAGACATCCATACATACATCCATACAGACATCCATACAGGCATCCATACAGACATCCATACAGACATCCATACAGGTAACCATACAGAGAGCCATACAGACATCCATACAGACATCCATACAGACATCCATACAGGCATCCATACAGACAGCCATACAGACATCCATACAGACATCCATACAGACATCCATACAGGCATCCATACAGACATCCATACAGACATCCATACAGACATCTATACAGACATCCATACAGGCATCCATACAGACATCCATACAGACATCCATACAGACATCCATACATACAACCATACAGACATCCATACATACATCCATACAGACATCCATACAGGCATCCATACAGACATCCATACAGACATCCATAAAGGTAACCATACAGACATCCATACAGACATCCATACAGACATCCATACAGGCAACCATACAGACATCCATACAGACATCCATACAGACATCCATACAGACAACCATACAGACATCCATACAGACATCCATACAGACATCCATACAGACATCCATACATACAACCATACAGACATCCATACATACATCCATACAGGCACCCATACATACATCCATACAGACATCCATACAGACAACCATACAGAGAGCCATACAGACATCCATATAGACATCCATACAGACAACCATACAGAGAGCCATACAGACATCCATACAGACATCCATACAGACAACCATACAGACATCCATACAGACATCCATACAGACATCCATACAGACATCCATACAGACATCCATACAGACATCCATACATACATCCATACAGACATCCATACAGACATCCATACAGACATCCATACAGACATCCATACAGACATCCATACAGACATCCATACAGACATCCATACAGGCATCCATACAGGCATCCATACAGACATCCATACAGACATCCATACAGACATCCATAGAGACATCCATACAGACATCCATACATACAACATACAGACATCCATACATACATCCATACAGACATCCATACAGGCATCCATACATACATCCATACAGACATCCATACAGGTAACCATACAGAGAGCCATACAGACATCCATACAGACATCCATACAGACATCCATACAGGCAACCATACAGAGAGCCATATAGACATCTATACATACATCCATACAGACATCCATACAGGAACCATACAGAGAGCCATACAGACATCCATACAGACAACCATACAGACATCCATACAGACATCCATACATACATCCATACAGACATCCATACAGACATCCATACAGGCAACCATACAGAGAGCCATACAGACAGCCATACAGACATCCATACAGACATCCATACAGATATCCATACATCCATACATACATCCATACAGGCAACCATACAGAGAGCCATACAGACATCTATACAGACATCCATACAGACATCCATACAGACATCCATACAGACACACATACAGGTAGACATCTGTGCGTAAACAATAACAAAGTAGATATATTGTCTCATCTGCCAGGTGGAAACGTGCCAGAGAGAAAATGGACCTCATCTACATCTACATCCTGAAACCTGAACTGATGTACGCGCTCCTTGGAGCGGTTCTATCTACTGCCATCGTCGGAGCCATCGTCCACGTAGTGACGAGGTCATGCAGCATGCAGCTCACAGAACCGCTCTCTGTGCTGGACATCAGGTATTACCCGCATCACGAGTCTCGTCTTGGTTGGGTAGTTTCTATAGACAGGTCGGGTATATGTGACTGTACTAGTTTCTATATACAGGTGGGGTACAGGTGACTGTACTAGTTTCTATAGACAGGTGGGGTACAAGTGACTGTACTAGTTTCTATAGACAGGTGGGGTACAGGTGACTGTACTAGTTTCTATAGACAGGTGGGGTACAGGTGACTGTACTAGTTTCTATCGACAGGTGGGTTACAAGTGACTGTACTAGTTTCTATAGACAGGTGGGGTACAGGTGACTGTACTAGTTTCTATAGGCAGGTGGGGTAAAGGTAACTGTACTAGTTTCTATATACAGGTGGGGTACAGGTGACTGTACTAGTTTCTATACACAGGTCGGGTACATGTGACTGTACTAGTTTCTATAGACAGGTGAGGTACAGGTGACTGTACTAGTTTCTATAGACAGGTGTGGTACAGGTGACTGTACTAGTTTCTATAGACAGGTGTGGTACAGGTGACTGTACTAGTTTCTATAGACAGATGGGGTGCTAGTGACTGTACTAGTTTCTATATACAGGTGGGGTAGAGGTGACTGTACTAGTTTCTATATACAGGTGGGGTACAGGTGACTGTACTAGTTTCTATAGACAGGTTTGGTACAGGTGACTGTACTAGTTTCTATAGACAGGTGGGGTACAGGTGACTGTACTAGTTTCTATAGACAGGTGGGGTACAGGTGACTGTACTAGTTTCTATAGACAGGTGGGGTACAGGTGACTGTACTAGTTTCTATAGACAGGTGGGGTGCAGGTGACTGTATTAGTTTCTATAGGCAGGTGGGGTACAGGTGACTGTACTAGTTTCTATAGACAGGTGGGGTACAGGTGACTGTACTAGTTTCTATAGACAGGTGGGGTACAGGTGACTGTAGTAGTTTCTATAGACATGTGGGGTATAGGTGACTGTACTAGTTTCTATAGATAGGTGACTGTACTAGTTTCTATAGACAGGTGACTGTACTAGTTTCTATAGACAGGTGACTGTACTAGTTTCTATAGACAGGTGGGGTACAGGTGACTGTAGTAGTTTCTATAGACAGGTGGGGTATAGGTGACTGTACTAGTTTCTATAGACAGGTGTGGTACAGGTGACTGTAGCAGTTTCTATAGACAGGTGGGGTACAGGTGACTGTACTAGTTTCTATAGACAGGTGGGGTACAAGTGGCTGTACTAGTTCCCATAAAGTCAGATCCATGTGGTTTAACTAGTTCCCATACAAGTAAAACCATGGTGACATTTTCAACATCAACCTGAACTCCCAGGTCAACCACCCATAAAATGGGTATCACCAAACGTCTTGGGACGTAGCAGCGGCAAACATTATCCCCACCTCTACACCAACAGTGTGCCGTTGGAGTTATACATTACACCAACAGTGTGCCGTTGGAGTTATACATTACACCCACAGTGTGCCGTTGGAGTTATACATTACACCAACAGTGTGTCGTTGGAGTTATACATTACACCAACAGTGTGCCGTTGGAGTTATACATTACACCAACAGTGTGCCGTTGGAGTTATACATTACACCCACAGTGTGCCGTTAGGGTTATACATTACACCAACAGTGTGCCGTTGGAGTTATACATTACACCAACAGTGTGCCGTTGGAGTTATACATTACACCAACAGTGTGCCGTTGGAGTTATACATTACACCAACAGTGTGCCGTTGGAGTTATACATTACACCAACAGTGTGCCGTTAGGGTTATACATTACACCAACAGTGTGCCGTTGGGGTTATACATTACACCAACAGTGTGCCTTTGGAGTTATACATTACACCAACAGTGTGCCGTTGGGGTTATACATTACACCCACAGTGTGCCGTTAGGGTTATACATTACACCAACAGTGTGCCGTTGGGGTAATACATTACACCAACAGTGTGCCGTTAGGGTTATAAATTACACCAACAGTGTGCCGTTGGGGTTATACATTACACCCACAGTGTGCCGTTAGGGTTATACATTACACCAACAGTGTGCCGTTGGGGTTATACATTACACCAACAGTGTGACGTTGGGGTCATAGATTACACCAACACTGTGCCGTTAGGGTTATACATTACACCAACAGTGTGCCGTTGGGGTTATACATTACACCCACAGTGTGCCTTTGGGGTTATACATTACACCAACAGTGTGCCGTTAGGGTTATACATTACACCCACAGTGTGCCGTTAGGGTTATAAATTACACCAACAGTGTGCTGTTGGGGTTATACATTACACCAACAGTGTGCCGTTAGGGTTATAAATTACACCAACAGTGTGCCGTTGGGATTATACATTACACCAGCAGTGTGCCGTTGGGGTTATACATTACACCAACAGTGTGCCGTTAGGGTTATAAATTACACCAACAGTGTGCCGTTGGGGTTATACATTACACCAGCAGTGTGCCGTTGGGGCTATACACTATACCCACAGTGTACCGTTGGTTTTATACAGTATTGACCTGGCACCATATACCCTATACGCCTTAATCCAGTGGTTCTCACCGGGTTTGGAATTCCTCCTCAGTGGAGAATTTTAGGGTTTCCGGGGAGGGGGGGGGGGGGAATTTAAGATTATTTCAAGATCGCGTTAATACAAGAACCGATTACTTGATATTGTTTTTCCCTTCATACTTTACGATTCTATGTCTCACCCTTCTGAAATTCATTTTATAACGTAAGTAGACCCGCAAGGAAAAATATAAAAAGTGGTTGAAGAGCAAACAGGAATGTGATTACAGAGAATACAGAATAGCGAGAAGACATGTGAGTAGAATAGTAAACAGGGAAAAACAAAAAGACTGGGAAGAGTATGGAGAAACCCTAAATAAAAACTACAAGGAGGCAACCAGAAACTTCTACAAAAAGATAAGTGCAATGCGAACCAGAGGAGAACCCTTTGACCCAACTGAAATAATTAACAGCGAAAATGGAGAACCAATAAGTGAACAAAAACAGATCCTAATAAGATGGAAGCAGTATTTCGAACAACTTCTCAACATCCCATCAGATGTCACAGGAATTCAAGAGACCTACACAGATGTCACCGAGGAACTAGAACCAGACATACTAAAAGAAGAAATTATAGAAGCCATCAGATTAGCCCCATTAAACAAATCACCAGGACAGGATGAAATACCAAATGAACTAATTAAAGCAGCAAGGGAAGTAGGAACAGCTTGGCTACATAGACTATTCAACCATGTTTGGGTAGAATCAACAGACACCACGAGACTGGGGAAACGCCATAATTATCCCAATTTGGAAAAACAAAGGCAGCAAAAGAGATTGCACACAATACAGAGGCATTTCACTGTTGAGTCATACTGGGAAAATATTTTGCAAAATTCTTGAAAAAAGATTACGAACTACTTTAGAACCCCAGCTAAGCGAAACGCAGCTTGGATTTAGGAAAAACAAAGGATGCACAGACGCCATTTTTGCTCTTAGACAACTTATAGAAAAATCAATTGAATTCAATGAAACACTCTACTTAGCCTTTGTCGACCAAGAAAAGGCATTTGATAGGGTAGATAGAAACAAGCTGTGGGAAATCCTTAAACAATATGGAGTGAGTACACATCTAACAAACCTATGTAGAAGTTTATACAACAACAGTGAATGCATAGTGAGAGCAACTGGAGAACACTCAGAACCCTTCACCATAAGATCTGGAGTACGACAAGGTTGTGTCCTGTCCCCTCTCTTGTTCATAACATATATAGACAACATATGTAAAGAAACCAGCCAAGCAGAGACAGCAAGAATACCGCATGACGAGAACACAGAAGAAGAACCATCTGCAAATCTAACCATTAGAGAACTCCTGTTTGCGGACGACCAAGCACTAATAGCAAAATCAGAAGCTGAATTACAAGACCACATGAATAGCCTAAACGAAATGTGTAGGGAACATAACATGAAAATTAGCACAAGCAAAACAGAGGTAATGACTATAACTAAAGAAGAACAAACAGCAACAATTCACCTAAACGAACATCCCTTGAAACAAGTAAAGAGCTTCAAGTACCTAGGAAGTATAATATCATCAAATGGCAGATCAGAAGACGAGATCGAAAATAGGTGCAATAAGGCAAATCAACTCATTGGACAAATGGCACCAATACTAAAGAACAAACATGTATCAATAACTACTAAGAAAGCACTTTACAACACAATCTTCCTACCAACTCTGTGCTACCAATGCCAAACCTGGACAATGACAGAAAAAGAGAAAAGAAAAATCACAACAACAGAAATGAGGTTCCTGAGAAGAATACTCAACGTATCAAGAAGAGATAAGATCAGAAATGAAGAAATCAGGACTAAAGTGGGGGTTAAAGCTGCTCTAGATTTTATTAGAAAGCAGCAAGTCAAATGGTTTGGCCATGCAAGTAGGCTACCAGTCAACAGCATGCCACAACAAGCAATGATGTACAGACCAGATGGAAACAGAGGAAGAGGCCGACCACGTAAACGTTGGACGGAGGGAATAACAGAATCCATGGGAATGTCGATATACGAAGCCCATAACCGGGCACTCTCACGAAGTTTATACTTCACCTCGACACCGCAAGGTACAAGAGGAACATGATGAGATGAGATGAGATGTAGACCCGCAAATCACGTTTTATGTGGACGTCTAGACTTGTAGTATGTGCTATTAAATTTAGCTTCCATGATTGCGTACACTGTGTAGGGGCGGTGCGAGCAGGAATGTTTAAGGAGGAAATACGAAAGAGGGGGGGGGGGGGGGGTGACGTTCTGAAAATATGGTGAAGGGTGGCACGTGCCGAAAAGGTTGAGAACCACTGCCTTGAAGCGTGTACAAGTGACCTTGACTTACTCTCACCTGGGCCAGGTAACCAGTCATCCAGTACAAGTGACCTTGACTTACTCTCACCTGGGCCAGGTAACCAGTCAACCAGTACAAGTGACCTTGACATGCTCTCACCTGGGCCACGTAATCAGTCTTTCATGACATCATCCTACAGGCGGCTGTCCTCATTTCCCAGCCACATCTGCTTCAGATATCCACGGGCATACGCTAGCCACGGCGGCCGTGTCCTCCTGGCCTCCTGGGCCGTGTTCCTGGTCGTCCTCGGAGCCGCCCTCAGCGCCTTCCTCGTCACCAACTTCGTCATCCTGGAAGCTCCTCCCGTCAAGTCCTTGCAGCAGCTCAACTCCAACAAAGATTTCCGGTTCGGGATCAATGGAGCCTCAGATATGACCCGATTTCTGCTGACCACTTCCACTGACCCCGTAGTTCGGGCATTTTCGGCGCGGCTCACACAGTTCAACAAATCAGATCCTGACACGACCTCCTCCAACCCGGAATTGCACTTTAAGAAAGTCGTTTCTGGCGGTTACGCTTACGTGGGCAGCACATGTGTGCCTTTGGGGATGTGTGAGAAACATATCCCAGAAAACATCACGGGCTTAGTGTATTTCAAGATGGAGGATCGTAAGCTGTACGGAGAATGTTTTGTGGCTGTCAGCAAAGATGCCTTTTTCCAACGTGATCTGTATGTCTTCCTGCTTCAGGTGGAGCAGCTGGGTATATTGGAGTTTCTCCGAAAGAAGTATCTCACCAGTAAATTAGTCAATGATGCTGGGATTTCGTTGAAGCACGCTGTTTACCAGACCAACAGCGAGAACACCAGAGTGGGGTTGTTGAGGATCTTGTTGGTGGTTTACTTGGTTCTGGCGGGGATCGGGCTGGCAGTGGGGTGTCTGCTGGTGGAGCTGGTTGTGTACAGGTGGCTGGCTAGATACACAATGAGGACTTGAAGACACATCTGAATTGAGTTCTGTTTCCTTAATATGTTATTTAGCTCTTCGTTTTTAGTATCTACATGTTTAGTATCTAAATGATTAGTATCTATATGTTAAGTATCCAAATGTTTAGTATCTATGTGTTTAGTATCTACATGTTTAGTATGTATATTGATTTATTTGTTTATTTCGAGATTTAGGTTTAAAGATTGAGCACAACCCACTGTATGGTTGTATGTATGGATGTATGGATATCTGTATGGATGTCTGTATGGATGTCTGTATGGCTGTCTGTATGGCTCTCTGTATGGTTGCCTGTATGGATGTCTGTATGGATGTCTGTATGGATGTATGTATGGATGTCTGTATGGATGTCTGTATGGTTGTCTGTATGGATGTCTGTATGGCTCTCTGTATGGTTCCTGTATGGACGTCAGATTGGAAATACTAGACTCGAGTTTCGCTCTCGTTTGAGCTCGTCAGTAGTGCAT